>MU188769.1:46339-58932 GCA_016904865.1 Pissodes strobi
AAATTTCAATCATTTGTGGAGCAAAAGGCAATCAATTCCAGGGTAAGGCCCTAGTTTAACTAGCACTAAGGTGTATTCATATATTTTAGGACATGCTGTTATATATTTGTTAATAATGAAATAAATGTATGATGATGATGGTCTTTATATAGACCTTAAAATGTTACTTTGTCGTAACGGCTCGGGAGCCGTATAACGGTGCAAAATAACTTTTCTTCTTATCTCGCTCCTTTAGACGTGAGTCGTTTTGACCAAGTGAGTTTTTAAGGTCTAAATATGAATTTTTACTGCACCAAAACAGATTTGATAGTATGTGTAGTTTTTGTGTATTTCATAAATGAATGCATGCATGCATGTTGTACTGAAAGTATTATGTTTTCCCGAACGCCCAATACGAAATAAGTGTAATTAAGTCCTCCGTTACATTATTACCTGCATTAATTTTTCTGAGATTAGTAAATTTAGTTGTTATTCTAGTGACTCTTTGGATATAGTAATCAATAACAAGTCTGTTAATATCGATTTTCGAATTTAACGACGCCACTGCTTGTTTCGGTATTACCGGTTTTTTATTGGCTGATAAATATTGGAACCCAACTTTGCACCAGTGGCTTGTATAGGATTTTCCTCTATATTTAGTCAACGCCAACCGAGTTTATGGTAAGAAATAGACAAAAACTTTAAAAGCAAATTGTAGGGCTATTCATAGCCGCCAGGATTAGCAGAACAAATAAATGAGCATAGCAGAGCTGTAAACAAAAACCAATTTTTTAAATGGATCACTCTGTATTTAGTTCATTTATCGGGTAGCCGTTCGCTACTGATATCTCTATATTTAAAACTGTCTGAGAAAAATGAGAACAGCCGTTCTATAACATGAATGTGTTAGAAAGCGAAGGGTATAACATAATAGTTTAATGATTGATACATTATTCTTATGGCGCAGTTTTCGTAATTATTCTCAGTTAGTTTAAAAGATAGATGTACCAAACCTAGTACATTCGTGATGAGTAATGAATGGACTGACTATTCGATTAATGTACCAGTTACAGGGCTGTGCATATAACAAAACAAAAGTTCATATTTTGACTGCTTTGTGATGCTTATTTATTTGTTCTGAGAGTAAATTCTAACGGTTTATGAAAAGCATACAATTTTTGTATTTGAAGTTTTTTTCTATATCTAGTCATGTCTAAATATTTTTATTTTTTATTTTGAAAACATTTTGAGACAAATAATTTAGAAACGTGACAATGTTACCTATAAAATTGCTAAATTACCTCTGTCAACCCGATTTAGAAATAACACTTTTTGTGATAGGATTTTTTACATGCAGCACTCTATCGATGAAAAACATTAAGCGAAGTGGTTTATTTACGGCCATTTTTAATTATTCCTTACCCTTCTAATTCGCCTATTCGGTCATATTTAACTCTCGCAAAAATAGCATTTGGAAGTGCACACCCTATAGCAAGTACCCATATCATTAAGGCGCTCAGTGCAGTAACAGGCTTCGTCTGAAATAAAATATGATAGACACATATTATTTAAAATGGTAAATATTTTCCTTTACAAGGAATTAATTGGTCAATCGAAAATAGAATATCTACAGTAACCCATACATCAAAGTAGTTAGAAACAAAATGCAGGTAATATCTTTATATTATAGTTAAAGTAACTGGACAGATTGTAGATTTTGATAAGTCTTTGAAGGTAAAGAGTTACAATAGGGCATGTAAAGCCGCACTCCTTAATTCCAAAAGGAGAAAGGAGATCTCTTCTTTATCTTGTCCACTCTGTAGGTTTTCTTCACGAGGGTGGCACGAATCTTGGGAAAGGGATGGCTAAAACCTCGTCGCTTGTCAAATTATTTATTTTCAGCATATTTTTTTGTGAAGTACATATGATTATCTTCGTTGCGTTTTGTTGTCGGACGTTACGTCATTCAACATTTTTTTTCCTACTCTTAAATACACATGTGAATCGGTAAAACATTATTAATATAAAAAATGAACGCATTAACAGGAAAAATTCCGAGAACTCACTCACCCTTCACTCACCCCCTTGTCTTTTCGAGTGTCTTGAAAATCACCCTGAAATGGTTACTCACAAGTTTGTTGGAATTAATGGCAGGGAAAATAATGTTAAAGTGTCGAATGAATTAGCGACACAGTGTGGGTTTTGGAAACAAATATTCTACAAACTGGTAAGAAGTATGAATAATTTACAATAGTGATTGTTTAGAATGTTTAGATATTTTTGAAGTTCCTTGCTAGTATTAGTTGGTACACTTTTACTGTGTTTGTAAAGTTTGCTTCTTATGCTGGGTATACATCTAGCAAACAAAACACAAACAAAACAGCAAATTCATGTTCTCAACAACTTTACTACCATGCGGCAATATTTCGGCAAGTTTCACGTCTCATTTCTGATTTGTCTGCAAATTTCACAACAATTTCGAGCCCCGTGAAAAGGTTTTTCTTTTGTTCGCTCTTTAGAGAACCAACGAAACAAAAACTTCGCTCGTGTATTGTGGATGTTAATTTAGTACCAATTGCAGAAGGCTAGCAGAAAAAAAAACGAAGCAGACAGTTGATGAAACTTGTAAATTAATAGAACTGCATCGGGAAACTTTACCGTTAAGGGAGGCGTCAAACGCTGACACCCTAAAAGAAGCTGGGAAGATTTACTCTCAATAACAGAGAAGAAGAAACTAAAGGCTATGTAAAAAATCTGGCTAAGTTAATACCACTGATGAGCCTTTTGAAGGACAAAAATAAATCACACGTAAGTCACGGCAATCTCACGACGCGGCGAAGGCTGCTCTATCACACGTAAGTAAAAAACTTCATTCATTACTTTAATTAGAATATACCTGCATTCAGAAAGCGTATAGTTTTATTAGTTGTTTAGCTTTATTTCAATTGCCCTTGCTCCGAAACGAAGTATTCTGCGAATTAGTTTCCAATCGCCGCCGCTTCCAGTGATAGTGTTCGAGGGACCCTATTCATATTTCGAGGTGACTGCGCATTTTGACTAACTCTTCTTCATTCACCATTTTCAACTGTACCACTATCTAAACGTTCAGTATCAAAACTACGCCGCGGCATGTACGTATTTCTAGATGATGAGCCATAATGAATTTTTCTGCCATTTGAAGTTTGCAAAGTACGCAGCATTGGGCAGCCAAAGTACCAAAAGCATTTTTTACAACTCTTTAAGCATGCCTCATCCTGTAACATACATTCCATAGATTCTATTTCTTCAGTATCACTGTTTGGTTTCATAATGCAAGGAAGAGGGGAAAGCAACCTCTGCAACAAAAACAAGGCAAATCGTTTTCACTTCCGGAAGAATGGATTTGGGGGACAAGTTTAATCGTCCATGTATCATCAATATGTATTAAACTACGTGTTTTAAATACTCCTCTATCAGAAATGTGTCCTTGACAACTATCGTTGGCATATAATTAGCGTCCACAACTGCAAGAAAAACAATACTAAATATGCCCTTGAAATTTTAAAATTCACTTCCGCTAAATGTAGAACCATTTAAGTATGTTTTCAAGATCTTGCAAGTAAAGGAGAGAAGCCTTTACATAACTATCACGACCCCAGTAAATGGGGTAGCATTTGCTGAACACAGAATAAGCGAAGCTTCCAATCACCTCTCCTTTCAGCTCTTGCAAAATCGTGGATTATTTGAACCTAATAATAATACTGCACCCACCATGCGACATAACATGTCTGATATCAAGGCACTTCAGCGTATTATTAATATCGTGCTGGTCGTTTTGCACCTTTGATACTCCTCCCTCAAATCCTACAACTGCTCTTGCCTTAGGTCGTCATCGATACACTTTTTCAGCAAAAGCATACCAAGGTCTAAGCTGGTTAAAGAATGAGCACCGAAAGCTCTCGCGTATGCATGACCTGCCATCATGTGGCACGGTTAGCGTTGCGTAGACTTGCTCCTCTAGACATTGCACATTTCTTTTCTTTGAAAAATAATCGCAGTAGTGTAGTATTCTTGTCTCATCAGTTATGAAAGAAAGATATGTAAATAGCCCGGGTCAACTCATCATCGACACACGAACGCTGGTGTGGAATCATACATAAATGGCATACGTCATAGACTAGGTATGTTGCCAGCCTAGCAGAGGCTGAGCATTATCTGGCCTTGAAATAATTATGGCCTCCTGACTCGATGAAGTTTAGACGTGCCCTTTTTATTTTAACAGGCATAATATAGAGCTCATAGGCCGCTAGCCGCACAGGCAGATGTCTATTTAGTTACCTCGATTTCTTCCATAGTTTCGAATTTGTTTATTTTTTTCGGAGTAAGCAGTTTTCGCGCGCGATTTTAGAGGTTATCAGATTTATTGGTGAGATTTCTATTCTTAATTTCCTTTAATATTTGATACATTTTCATCGTATTCCAAAAATTTTTCCCAAAAGCTGTTTGGTGATCTATTAAGCCAATATCTATTTTTTGATGCTATTCAATTAAAACATGAATTAATTGAAATGTACAGTGATCCTGAGATGTTTGAAATCTGTAGGTTTCCTTCTGAATTATTGCATTTTATATTTAAATATGATTTATATTTATGTATGCCTAACTATGTAAATTTATATTCTTTGCTGTTACTATACCTATAACATCGGCTTCAGTTAAGAGGAAGGTATCTGATTCTATCCTTCAGAGATACTGCTGCGGGGCAACGGTAAGAGACGCGGCAAAAATATTCGTATAATTTTCGACCGTTGGACAGCATTTATACGTATCCTCTTGAGCGGGGTGCGATGTACTCCACGGCTGGCCTACGTAATTTTTGTGAAGCGTTTTCGGCAGCCTGAGGCGTGCAAAGTGTACGGCCGGCGATCGCACGCGTGGAAAGTGTACGGCCGGCGCCCGGCGATCGCACGCGCGCTTTGTGCATTTTATAGATCTTTAAAATGTGTTCAGTGCGTGATGGTAAGTGGCGTTGCCTTGTCGTTTCGTTGAGTCATTGCATTTTATATTGGTGGTTACTTATTGAAAAGTGTTCTTGTGTAGTTGTTGTTGTTTTCTGGAATTACTAGTAAAATATGGTATGGATGCTAAAAGAAAAGGATTGAAGGGCCGACTTAGGTTAAATGCGGTTAGAAAACATCCAGGTCGAAGAAAGGGACAGATTGTAAGTATACATTTACAATTTTTGAAGTGAATACTTCTTTGATTTTGTGAGAGTGATCTTTCGATGCAAATTTTTCAATAAAAACATAACATATTTTACAGGGTGTTCCAAGAAACATGGCTAGTTCCTGTTGCTTTTTTAAAAAGATACACTTTCTCACCAATGAAAACAATATAAAAACAATATTATTTCAGGTTTCTTTAAAAAAGAGGAACGAATCTACGCCATCCAGTCGTCATGTGACCAAAAATCAAACAAGTGGTGAACTTCTGGGCGAGAATGTAAGGTTTTGTAATATTGTTTAAAATCTTCGATTATATTTATATTTTATTATTTTTTTAGGAGATTATAACACTTGACGTTGGTGAAGAAAATATTACACCACTTCACTTTGATGAAGAAAGTGACAATAGTGTGCCAAGTACCCCTAGAAGAGTTTACGACCAAAATGAGGTACATTATATTGTTTATTATTATACATTTTAGAGATATATTTTCTAAATAATTCATTTTAGAAACCTATTAAATTAGAGGGAAGAAGATTGGTGGACATTCAATATTTCTGGGATTGCCTTAAAAATCTAAACAACCACGAGCCAAGGTTTGGGTGCACTTTAAACAACATGAATGTTGTAAAAGAAATAAGAGATGGATACGTGTCAATATATAAATTTAAATGTAATATGTGCAATGGAACATATAATTTGGAAACGACAGTGACAAACCCGAATCAGGATGCCGTTCTGGGGGTGATGATGATAGGAGCAGGATACAGTACCCTAGCCCAGTTCTCGACATGTCTTGAAATTCTTTTTCCATCGCAACGAACATACCAAGTTCAAGAAAATGTTCTTGGGGAAAGTTTTCAAACAATTTTCTTGGAAAGTATGAAGCGAGCTGGTGAGATAGAAAAGGAATTGGCTATAGAAGCAGATGACCTCTCACCTGATGGGGTTCCTATGATTACTGTCGTAGCGGATGGATCTTGGGCTAAAAGATCTTATAAAACCAATTATAATTCGGTTTCAGGAGCTGCAGCAATTATAGGCTGTCGAACTAAACAGGTAATTTAAAATAGTAGGTTTAAGTTCTGAGAGAAAGCTAATTTGTAATTTTTAGATGCTTTTTATCGGCATAAAAAACAAATATTGTACAATTTGCCAGCTCTCCAAAAATCGAGGGCAAATGAGGCCCAAAAAGCACAAATGCTTTAAGAATTTTGAAGGTTCTTCGACCAGTATGGAAGGAGATATTCTAAAAGAAGGCTTTGTCTATAGTGTAGAGCAACATGGATTAATAGACCATAAATTATTAGCTGACGGAGACAGCAATTCTCTCAAAAAAATTTTAGATGCTCATCCGTATGAAAATGTTGTTGTAAAAAAATTGAGTGTAGAAATCACCTTCTGCGGAATTACTCTCGGAAAATTCGAGATTTAGCTAAAGACACCAATACCGGGCCATTAGTTCTTCGGAAACACATAAGCGTAAGTACTCACTATATTGTTGACATTTCAGTATAAAACGAAAACGGAGGAGGTTCTCAACTCAAAGCCTATAGGTATTTTTTTTATCATATCCCTGTATGTATGACCACGAATATTTTTTCCAAAGTGGGTCGATTTGAATTCTTGTTTGATTGGAAAGTTGGTCCCATTTTATTTTCAAAAAATTATTTAATCCCTGAGGGTATCAAAATAGGGGATGATTGATCTATCACCACTGAATTTTTACCGGTTCACCGAATAACTTTGTACTGGGTTATCCCATTTTGATGCTTCTTTTTTTATTGGATAGGGTATACCCTAAAGAGGGTCCAATTTGCATTTGACAAAAAAATTTAAATTTCATTCCTTGAGTAAGGAAAATAGGGGATGATTGATTTTTCGCCCACTTCCCGTTAACCGATCTGAATGAAGTATGGTATGCTTATTACTCTGAAGGGTGTACCTCTAAGTTAGCCCCATTTGAATTTCAGAAAAAAAATTCACCCCTAAGGGCAGATAGTACAAATAATATCGAGTAGATCCACTCAGCAAAAATCGTTTGATGTTTTTTGCATTAAAAGCAAAAGCCTCAGCACGGTAAAAAATAAGTTTGTACTTTACCTGCAGCAGCGAGCAGTCTGTGGGAAGAGATTCAAAAAGTATTCGCTGATGCGCTTTCCTCGGTTATTATAACACAACGCGACGCGAAAGTACACAATCTCAGAGCGTTTACGTTTGCACACTCTCTGTCCCTCGGAGCAGGGCCATCGTGGGCCAAGAACCAGATTGATCAGGATTCGCCCCGTGGGCGTCGCCAAACGCTGTCGGCGAAATTGGAAATTTGTCTCCAGTGAACCTACCGTATACTTATTTATACCGAGCTAAGATTATGAAAATAGTGGATGATTAATTGTTTTCGACTGTTAACCGATTATATCACGCGTAACTTTTTACTGGTTAAACAAATTTAGATGACTTTTTTAAGATGATTATCGTTTATTTAATAGGGTATATCTCTAAGTTAGATCCATATGAATTTGAAAAAAATCCCAGTCCTAAGGAAAGAAAATAGGTGATGATTGACTGTCCACCTTCTTTCCTATAACATATTTCAAGGGAATTTGGTGTATGCAAGTCCGGTAGCAACATTAGTTTAGGAGCTTAGTTATTAATACCAAGAGGGTTTATTTTATTTTTAATTTTCAGTTACTTCTTCGTCGGCTCAATTTTTTTGTTAAAAAGTTTTTTATTATTTTCCTGGTAAATGAAAACAATTTAATAGTTTAATACCGTTGTTTTTTTCGTAGAAAGAACAGCTAAGATTACGATATGCAGTGAACATAGAAAAAAAGGAGGGCATTTCGATGGATGAGAAAATCAAACTATTAAAACAGGAAACAGATAATTCGATTAGCCACGTTTTTGGAGAACACAAAATAAATATTGTGCAAAACTAGGATACTTCTGTAGTGGGCAATATAAGCCCAGTGGTAGCATATTATCGGATTTAAAAATTACAGGTATGTTGTAAACGCCAAAAGTAAAGAACGAGTACGGTTTATGAATACTTTATGCATATTTATAATTTTCTTTTTGTTTCAGAACTATACGATAAATTATTCAGCTTCGTCAACTATCTTTCAAGAAATAGCACAAGTTTAATTCACGATGTTGGCAATAATGTATCGGAGCAGTTTAATTCAATTATTGCTAAATTTATTGGAGGAAAACGCATTAATTATTGACAACGTGGATCCGATCAGGCTCGATGTTAAGCCTTTGTTATTTCACATAATACTAAAAGACCTATATATACGATTAAAAAATTCTTAGATCAGAAAAGCCCGATTGGCTTAGTAAAAAAAAGGGAATCAAGAAAAAAATATGTTAAACTCAAGAGATTATTTCATGCCAAAGAGAATTCAGGACTTGACTCCAGTTATGGCGATCAATGTCAAAAGCCTGATCTAACGCCCGAGGAGTTGCAAAAAGAAAAAGAAGATTTTTTGGCGAATATAAAAAAAAATGCAGAAGAAATAAAATTGATTGAAGAGCTCACAAAAGAACAAAGTGATTCTAATTTGTGGCATTTAGAACGAAGAAAGCGTCTTACGGCATCAAATTACCACGCAATATGCTCACCGAATGCCAGAAGCAATGGCGATACAAGGAAGCTTGTGGAACAACTTCTCTACCCAGCAAAAATTCATTCTGCTAGCATTGAGTGGGGGCAAGTAAAATGAAACACGGGCAATCAATGTTCTAGAAACAGTCATTAATGAGTAAATATCACCATGTGGTCTATTTATAAGCGAAAGTGCTTCATTCTTGGCAGCAACTCCAGATGGCCTTATTGGGGAGAAGGGCTAAGAATCTCACCCCTGAAGATGGTGTAATAAATAGGAAAATATCATTCTGGAAAAAAAGCGGCGAAATCAATCAAAACCACAAATGGTTTTACTAAATACAAGGTCAGTTGTTGGTGACTGGAAGAGCCTACTGCTGCTTTGCAGTTTGGACGCCTTTCGGCATAAAGAAAGAAATAATTTTAAAAAATGATTCATTCTGCGATAAAATGAAAAAACAATTAACCGAGTTTTATATGAAATGTTATTTACCCGAGCTTGTAGATCCTCGAAAACGTAGAAGTGTGGATATTAGAAATATTTCGTTAATATTTCAAATTTCCCGCCATGACAGATGTCAGAATTAATTTTTAGGTTGTTTGTAGTATATAGATCGGCCCAAAAAAAAACGATATCCTGAAGATAATTTTTTTCCCATATGTAGCGAACATTCTGGCAGATACTATATTATTATAATGAGTATTTACAAGCTTAAGTTTAATTTTAGTCCTTTGTCTTTTATAAACTAGCTTACGTCATTTGAATAAATTTGTGTTTTGATTTAGGTATCATCAGTATTTATTTTCATTCCGTAATTTTACAATTTTAACATATCGCAAATTTTCACCATGAAAACCTCATTGAAAGTACGTGACCAAACCTATAAAAACTAGGTCGGCTGTTATCAAATTAAGAATAAAGTATATGTCGGAACTAATTAATAATTATTAAATAATGATTTTAACTTTAAGAAAAAAGTCGGTTCCATTTGCCTTTGATCCTCCATAATATAAAATATTCATTTCAAAATCCCTACAAGCTCCTTTCTTCCTTTGACTTCATTCAATAGGTTGTAAAGGTATCCATACAAAATCTAATGAAAATAATAATTGGTCGATTGTCTACATTTTGAGTTCGTTCTACTGTAACTTTCAAAATTATAATAATTAATCAAACCAAGTGAACCTGCTCCTTGCACCGTCGCCGTCGGTGCCGCAGTAAAATAACACCAGCAAAACTTATTCGGAAATAAATAGTGGGTAGGTAAAAAATCTGTCTTCAATAACATTACAGATATATTATAGGAACACGACTGTTGTATCTGAATAAAATATTTGTAATACGGGCCTGAAAACCCTCGCATCGCTTAAAATCGAGTAGTCGCAATAATTAGAAGAGGCCGCCACGTCGCCGCTAGTAATAATGCACTTGTAAGGGTTTCGAAATCCGGGGATATCTCAGCAATGGCTTGCTTTTAAAAAAAAAAAAATTTACGAACTTATACATAAAGGTTTGCTCGATGTCTTTAAATATGTTTAAATATAATTTGAGACCTGTTATTATTATTTAACGCAGTTCGAATATTGGTAATGTTTGATTAAGAAATTCATATTTTTGTGCTCATTTTCTAAACTTCTCATATATTTACAGACATGTGCTGATCTTTTATCTATAAATTAAAAAAAAATCAAGTCAAAAAGTGCAACGGTTTCCAAATTACAGCCGGATTTCTAAACCCCTAAAATGCTATTTTCGCGTGGCCGTGAAGCGGAGCCTAGAAATTTTTCAGCATTAAAAATAATTAAAACCTACAGTCGAAATTCGATGACCCAAACTAGATTAAGAAATATATTTCTTCTTTCAATTGAAAAAGGGTATATTAAAGAAATGACAATGAATGACAAGTTTTATGACGATGTAATGGGCCATTTTGCAAATTTTAAAAATAGACGAATCCCAGTTATTTTTAAAGCAGAGTAGCTTCTATTTACTTAACTTTGGTTTTTATTTGCATCATATAATTAATCTTTACATTTAAACAAAGAGTGTTGTACATATTATTGGAATTTATTTTTTGTCAAAGTTTTTGCCAAAGAGAGCGATTTATTTTATTTTTTGTTAAATTGGCGTTATAACCAAAACATTCGCCAAAGAAAGTATTTTTATGTTTTGTTTTCCTCTATTAAATATTGTTTTAAGTTTGTCGTTATAACCAAGGTTTTTGGTTAAAGAGAGCATTTTATGTTTTTGTTTTAACAATGAAAATATTTCTGTTATCCTAGTATGGGGCATCAAATCACGAAAAAGTGCATGCTACATTTGCCACATGACGTCAAATGCGTGGGAGATCATGTTAGGTTGTTTATGCGGACGGAATCGGTTCAAATGACAAAAATAATTTAAAACTAACTGGAACTAACCGAAAGTTGATTGATCGACTAATCCAAACTAACCAAAAGTAGCCAAAAGCACCAAAAAGGGTAAAAAATAAAAGTAAGTTAAAACTAACTCAAAGTAACCGAACTTTGGCGACTAACCAAAACTAACCAAAAACATTGAAATTAGTTATAACGTATCGACTCCGGTTGAGATAACTAAAATAAATTGGAACCAACCGAACTAACCGAAACTAACCGAAAGTTGATTAGACTAACCAAAACTAACCAAAAGCACTAAAAAACGCTAAAACGTATTGAAAAGATTAAAGTAAGTTAAAACTAACCTAAACGAGCCGAATTTGGCGACTAACCAAAACTAACCAAAAACATTAAATTTGATTATAACCTATAGCAGCAGGTTCAAATGACTAAAATAAATTAAAACTTACTGAAATTAACCGAAAGTTGATTGAACGACTACCTCAAACTAACCAAAAGCACCAAAAAGGGCTAAAGCGTATAGGAACAGTTTAAAAAATTCTGTAAGATTAAACTAACACAAATTAACCGAATTTTGGCGACTAACCAAAACTAACCAAAAACATTAAATTTGGTTATAAAGCATCGTAAATGGTTCAAATGACTAATATAAAATAGAACTAACTGAAATTAATCGAAATTTGATTGAACGACTAACCAAAAGTATCCAAAAGCATCAAAAATGGCTAAAAGGTATCGGAACAGATTGACAATATTAAAGTAAGTTCAAAATAACCCAAATTAACGGAGTTTTTGTGACTAACCATAGTTAACCAAAACATTAAAATTTTTTATAAGTTATAACGTATCGGAACCGGTTGAAAGGACTAAAATAAATTAAAACTAACTGAAACTAATCGAAGGTTGATTGAATAACTAACCAAAAGTAACCAAAAGCACCAAAGCAAGTGAAACTAACCGAAAGTTGTTTAGACGACTAACCAAAACTAACCAAATCAATTAAATTTTATCAAAACGGTTCAAATGCCTAAAATAAGTTGAGCGTAAGGGAAACTAACCGAAAGTTGATTGGACGACTAACCAAAACCAATGGCCTAAAATTGATTATATTGTCACATATACGCTCCTACCGCTTGTTGCCTATGGACCTGACTTCGTTGCAGTAGTTGCGCTGTGCTCTTTCAGAAGACGGAGCTCAGATATATGTAGTTGGGAGAGATGGATAGAAACACTCGGTGTAAAAAAGGCTTGGTTTATTAACTTCAGGTTGAGTATAGAAGGTTGTAAGTATTATCAAAATATTCGGGAATGCATATCTCGTAAGTCCCCTGGGATATTCCTCGCGAAAATGTTAACCACGAACAGCAGCGAGAGAGGGGGAGAGCTAGCCTGAAGGGCTGTTACAATTAGATTGACGGGCGGA
>MU188770.1:0-14227 GCA_016904865.1 Pissodes strobi
AGATCGGCAGGTGCACGCTTAACAGGACTACTGCAGGATTCTCGATTTTGTTTTGTTTGTACGGCTTGTGCGATTACTTTAAATAAAAAATTTAAAATAAGCGGTTCGGTTTTGCGATCGAGAAATTAATTTTTGTTGTTTATTAGTTGATGTGCACCTTTTGCATATTAATTATACGAGTAAGGAATTTCTAATTTTAATTATAATCAGGAATGGTAATGGCCGTCAAATCGATGTATGAGCGCTACAATTTGTGCTCCTTTGAAAAAGTCATACCGAATACTGAATTTTTGCTTAAAATTTTTACAATAAATTGGCTATTGCAGAATTCAACATTTCGTAACAACCTTTATCATCTTCTGAGCTGGGTTACTAATACTTATTAGGTATGAGTATTTAGTCGATATTGTTGGAACGCGTTCCTAGGACCTGATCATTTCCTCATCAAGCCATGTGGCATAAAGTGCCATTTTTGTCAGCCGATTTTTACACAACTAAAGGTCTATTTAGGACCGAGACCGAGGACAACACGAGGCGAGCCCGTAAGAACAGGGTGCCGTCCGAGTTTAGTATTCATGCTAACACACACACACCAACCGTCGGTATGTGTAGCATGAATAGGTACTAAACTCGGACGGCACGGTTCTTAATGACTCGGTACGGGCTCGCCTCGTGTCGTCCTCGGTCTAGCATGAATAGACCTTAAGAGCTCTTTCACACGAGGATTCTGTATGCGAGATTCGCGTATCCGAGACAACAGATTCGCGGTCGAAAACTTGGACTGCTGCATCGAATTCACGTATTTTTTCAATCAGTATCTACTAAAATAATCGCAGTGCCGTGCATAGGTTCATCACTATAGCGCGTAGTAAATTGGATTGCATTGGATTTATATTGAAAAATACCCTGCGTCTATGATATCTTCTCAGCTGCAAAAGTATCCATGTCTGAACAGGTCCATATTATATCGTAATGGTAATTTTGTATGCGGCATACGCATTCAGCGACCGGCGGCTGAGTTGCCGGGATGCAGAAATTCGGAATCGCGATACTGAATTCGTCGCTCGTGCCCTGTGAATAGGTCCATTTGGATGTATGTTTAACCTGTATCTCGGATACGCGAATGTCGCATACAGTATCCTCGTGTGAAAGCGCTCTAAGAGTATCAAAGTTCGTGATATCAGGATACCTAAATACTCCCTCAGGAAATAACGGTCAGTTTTTGTATATTGGCTTGGCTATACATTAAAAATATGGACACAAGTAGCTATTTTAATATGCAATCTCCATATCGCAAAATTAGTTCTTGGTTGAGATTACGGAGGGCTATCCCTCCGTAGTTGAGATGCTACTAATCGTGCAGCAGTACGGGGCGGCATATAGTCGCTCCAATTTCCAATTTTTAGGTTCGATATCGGTAATAAAAATTACTACATGTGGCAACGCCGCTGTTTTCAATAAATAATAAGTTAAAAAAAAAGAATTGCGGAATAAGTTCTGCTACTGAAGAAACAATTCCAGAAATTGAATAGAATTGTTTTGGTTTTAATAATATAAATATTTCAAGGTCCTGGTGAATATCAAATTCATATTAAAATTATTATATTCTTGGCTATAAAAATTACTAAAATATTTTAAGGTTTGGTCCTTCTTATACAGTCGAATTAAAACAACATGAATTAGAAGCTAAGTATATCATATTATGTTTGTTTATTGTCATTTCAAGTTTCGGGCGGAATATCTTAGCTTATTTTAAACACTAATTGTCACAAAATTCATCGAAAATTTGTGGGAAAACGCACATGTCACGTTTAAAATTCAAAATTCAGTCCAACATAAATCCTGAATTTTAACAACTATTATAATTAAATCTTCAACCGTTCTCCCTTTGTAAGCATAGCAATTTTCAATACACTATTTTGTGCTAATGTTGAGTAGTTTTCTAACCTCTTTTATTTTAAAACAAGAAAAATATATCATTTTGATGAAATAAACTATTTCTTTTGGAAGCTTTCTATATAACTGCAGCAAATCATACTTATTATGGATGATGGATGAAGGGCACGTACATATATGTAGTTCGAAACCGCAAAAATTCCAAATAATATGAGCCTTTTAAGATCCTTTACAGGCGACTATATAAAAATTGGCCTCTCCTATCGGTCGCTCCGCATGGCCCTCCGCTCGCTGTGCTGGCTACGGGGGCTCAAGAAACGGAAACCAACCAAGTGCTAACCCAAACTAACCCAAAATCAAGAAAAAAACTGTTTAGAAACATAATCTTAAAAAAAAATAAAAAAGTAACGGGGGTTTGAACCCGTGCCCTCCAGGTGGCACCCAGCCATCTAAATCTCTCGACCACGAGAGCTCTTGCGACAAATTTATTGCATCACGAAGACATATTGTAATACGAGATGGATCGACCAATAGGAGAGGATTTTGATATAGTCGTCTACGCCTGTAAAGGATCTTAAAACGCATATTATGAGACAAAATGTGATCACTAAACGCACCCTTGTTCGATGCTAAGCATTTTAAGATCAGACGTAGACGACTATTTGAAAATCGGCCTCTCCTATTGGTCGATCCATCTCGTATTATGTCTTCGTGATGCAATCAGCAGCCAGATTTGATACAATTGTACAGATCTGGTACAATTTAATACAATTTATACATCTGTACATTTTTTAAAATTCTGGTAGGACATTTTACTTATTGCGGTATCTGCTAAATATATCACGGTCGAGATAAGAAAAAAATACTAAAGCTTAAGCAACATCACACCACCCGACATTTTAAAAATAGTCGTAGAAAAAGTATACTTGAATGGTAATTTGTTTATTACAAACGAGGAAGATTACAGTACTCGCTCGTTACGCCCGCTCGTGCAGTAATCTTTCTAATTTGTAATAAACTAGAATTGAGGAAATTTCCATAAATAGTTTTCTAAATGGGGTTTTGATACAATCGAATTGAACCAAAATACATCAAGATTCTAAATAAAAGTAAAACACATCGCCTGCGACGAATCAGATGTCAAATCGACTAGACATAGTATCAGTAGAGATGACCAGAAGTTCCTGAAATCCTTGGGTCTACTATTGAGGGTATGATGTTGTCTTCAAGTGAAAAAATTGAAGTTTTCGGCTAACCTGCTCTTGACAGCTCAATAGCAAGTTTTCAAGTGCATACCTACTTCCATAGTGATATATTTTTATGTTAAAAACACATTAATATTTTTAATATACTATAAAAACAATCTTAGCTTTCTTTCATTTATGTCTCCAACTCCCAAGAAGAATAAAAAGCAAAAAAATTAAAAATAACGACTTGGTTGAACAGGACAAAAATCTTAATTTTAAAATCCTTGTCAAAATGGCGAAGGAATTATATATTATAAAGGATTGTGTTCACAATTCGCCAGGGGGAAATTTTGAGGTAGTTAAAATGCCGTATGATGGGAGGATTCAAGAAATAATGCATAATAACCTGTTTTGCTTCTTCTTCTCGATATGCTAACCGAACCTAACCCCAGACATACCCAAAATCATGAAAAAAAAGCTGTTTAGAAACATAATCTTTAAAAAAAAAGCAACGGGGTTCGAACCCTGTTTTCCAGGTGAGACCCATCTACACCACAAGAACTCTTGCGAGAAATTGATTGCATCACCAAGCCAAGACACGTAATACGAGATGGATCGACCAATAGGAGAGGCCGATTTTGATATAGTCGGCTACGCCTGTAAAGGATCTTTAAATGCGATCAATTAGCGGTTTTATCTAGACGAAAGAAGCCGAACTATCCCACTAGACTTGAACCAAAAAAGAAACCTGTAATAGCAAAATACAGAAACCTGTCTTAAAACCAAAGGCTAAGTTTTTAAGATCCTTTACACAAATAGAGCACTATGTACAAATCGACCTCTCCTATTGGTCGATGCATCTCGTATTACGATATCTCTTCGTGATGCAATCTACTTGTGGCAAGAGCTGTTGTGGTCTAGAGGTTTAGATGGCTGGGTCTCACCAGGAGGGCCTGGGCTCAAATCCCGTTGATTTTTTTTATTATTTTTTTAAGAATATGTTTCTAAATAGCTTTTTCTTGATTTTGGCTATGTCTTGGGTTAGTTTGGGTTAGCACCTGGTTAGTTTCCTTTTCTTGAGCGCTTGAGCCCCCGTAGCGAGCGGAGGGCCATGCGGATCAACCAATAGGAGAGGTCGATTTTTACATAGTGCCCTATTGTGTAAAGGATCTTAAAAGGTAGAGGCGAATGATGAGCCTTTTAAGATCCTTTACAAGCTTAGGCGACTACATGAAAATCGGCCTCTCCTATTGGTCGATCCATCTAGAAACGGTCCGCTTCGATTCGCGCCATACTCAAAATTAGAATCAAGGCATGTTGTAATATGTATTGAATGCAGTGGAATGTATTCGCGGAAACACTCATGCAAGCTGCTGTATATCCACTATAATGCGGCTTTTGTTAAATATATCCTGGTTTTTAGTTAGATAAAGCAAAATATATCGTAGAAAGTGCTGACAAAGTACAGGTACGTATTACAACAAGTTATATTTCACTTTTCGCATGGCCCTCCGCTCGCTTCGCTCGATACGGGGGCTCAGGATAAGAAAACTAAACAAGTGCTAACCCAAGTTAACCCAAGACATACCCAAAATCAAGAAAAACTGTGTGAAAACATAACCCCAAAATCAAGAAAAACTGTATAGAAACATAACCTTAGAAAAGGGACTTCCGATTCGTCTTCGGTCGATTGTGCACGTGTCGTGTATAGGCCATTTTGTTCCAGTTTCATATACATATATGTTAGTTTGGGGGCACATGGGGCTTTCAGGGGCTGTGTAGATTCCCCGAATAAGATTCGGACGTCCAGCCGGGGGTTAGAGCCCCGTGCATGTACAAGATTTAAATGTGTGTGAATGTCCAGCCGGTGGTGTTCGAACCTTAAAACAAGCCGTGCATGTACAAGTCGGGGCCCCAGGGGCACATACTCGACATACTGGGTGCCCTAAAAATAGTATCTCTATCCATCAGGTGTATCTAATCTGGGATGGGTCGCCCCAGCTCTTACTAAGCCGGATAGAGGTCTTTTCTGGCTGAATTTCTCACGAAAAAGGCCAATGGAGAGTTTACTACTACTACTACTACTATAACCTTAAAAAAATAATAGAAAGTAACGGGGTTTGAACCCGGGCTGCTGAAGTGAGACCTGACCATCTAGACCTCTCGAGCACGAGGGCTTTTGCACAAACTGATCGCATCGCGCAGACATGGCGCGATTGCAAGCGCCCGAGTCAACAGTCAGGGAACACGCTAGATGGATCGACCAATAGAAGAGGCCGATTTTCACATAGTCGCCTACGCTTGTAAAGGATCTTAGAAAGCTAATGAAGAGCGGCTATCGACACAGTAAACGAAAAATTTTTAATAGTCTCTGACTATCGACATTCCAAATGTTAGCTCGTTTACGTAGGTGGTCGCGCAAAGGTAAAAAATGGTTGTACGCATGGTCCTCCGCTCGCTTCGAGGGCGCAATTAATTAAAACTAATTCGAGGCAGTGCCCGAAATCATTGCTTAATAAAGACAATGCCAAAATCAAGAAAAAAAAACATTTGCATTTTTAACATTTGGGCTGCAGTTAGTTAGCCGTAAATGTCAATCAACAGTGATCAATGTCAGCTGTCAATGGTCACAAAGCATAACAGAACAGGGACATACGCATTTGTATTTTAAATTTCAGTTTAAAAAGAAAATAATAATAGTTTTATTAGTTAAATTAAGCCAAAGAAAATGCAGTTTGCCGAAGAACGTAGCCAAAGTCTTTGTCTTCACGATGCCTGCGTGGGAGTCGTGAGCTAACAAAGAGTTTTAGTGGAAAACTGTGATTTCAAGGTAAGCTTTTCCGTAAGGGGCTAACCTTGGCCCTTCTGTTTATTTACTTAATAAAAATGTGCCCAATAATAATAGTTTTTTAAAAATAGGAAAGCGCAGTTTGTGTGTGTAAAGTCCACATCCGAAAAAAAAAATGATATTGTTTTTAATCCTTGAAGATGAATCATCAGTAATGAGGGCCTCATTGAGGAGTGACGTCCAAACGGCTTAAGTATCTTTAACTGCATTTAATGACTCATCTTTTAAAGTTGTTTAGGCGTTTTGATCTCCAAATAATGCAGGCATGAGACTAGCAGCAAACAACCATTTGTTGTAAAAAACATTCCAGTTTTACTGACATAGTTCTTTAGCCATCAGATTATAACTTCCAGCTTCAATATGTTTTGCTTGCTTGCTTAACCCAAATTTGTCTTTAGTACAAGTTGACGTCAGTAACTAGGCCTCTAAAATCCTGAGACAACGAAGTAGTGTTATATGAAGATGGGCTGTGTAAACAGCAAAGCAGATATTAATGACACTCATCCGAACATTTTCCATGTGATAAATGTTAATGATCGTGGACGGCCTGTCAGCAGAGGAAAGTTGGAGGTAAATCAAAAACAATGGTAAAAGTCAATAGTTGATAATAAGATCAAAATAGCAATAAAAAGCCTTAATGTCCATTAAAACTCCTTAGCATGACATAAGGAAATTAAATAAAGTAGCTATTAACAATAATATAATTGATAGTAAGACGGTTTAATTACGGTGTTGCCACTATTGTAAAATATCATGTATATTTTTTTAACTTCCTTCAGTGGATGTTTTATAAAGTTGTTGAAATTCAAGGTAACTGACACCGAACTGATCCTTCATCAAAAAGGAAAGAACCCTATAAAATGGCCTCTTAGATCACTAAGGAAGTATGGATGGGATGTGGACACAGATGTATTTAGTATAGAATGTGGAAGGCGTAGTCCCACCGGACCTGGATACTACGCTTTCAAGTGTAGAAAGGCGGAGCAGCTGTTTAATATGGTGCAGCAACATATTATAGGTAAATACTAGCGTGATTTCAGTTTAGAGCAGTCTATTAACCAAATAGTAAAATTTTAACTCTTTCCAGTAATGTTTCACTCACTTTGTTTTAGTGTTAGTAAGGTAAGTACTATCATAAAACAGGTTATTATTTTTTAACTGATTTAGGGGTGTCGATTACTGGGTATGCAGACTCATAACATTCTGCAGTATTCGACGTTTTTTGTCGATTACTCGAGTATTATGGAGTGTTCGAAATTAATGCTTTATCCTTACAGTTGGCTTATAATTTTTTTTTACTTTACATGTTCATGCCACCTAAATTCAATTATGACAAAGAACAATTAATGTATATTTTCCATCAGAAATTTCGCGCCTGCTTGTTGCAACTGACGCTAAATCATTCGGGGTTCTCAGAACAACTATTCTTGACAAAAACCAAAAGGCAGAAAATATACTGACAATAATGCCTGGTGCTGAAGAAGAAATATTGGTAAATGCAAGAGAAGTAAAAAAGAATAAAAAAAGCAGTTTGGTAAAAAAGAGCACAGAAAAGAAGAAAGATTTCGTATGAAACAAGTGATGAAATTAAAGAATAGATTGAAAGTGAAGATAGTCTAGACAATGTATTGAAAATAGAGACTGTCCAGGACAAAGATCTACATCAAGCTGAAGATATAGACAGTGACTGTTTGCCACTGGTGAACTATGTTTCTTATTGGTGAACACCAAATATCGATAGAAATATTGGTAAATGCAAGAGAAGTAAAAAAGAATAAAAAAAGCGGTTTGGTAAAAAAGAGCAGAGAAAAGAAGAAAGATTTCGTATGAAACAAGTGATGAAGTTAAAGAATAGATTGAAAGTGAAGATAGTCTAGACAATGTATCGAAAATAGAGACTGTCCAGGACAAAGATCTACATCGAGCTGAAGATATAGACAGTGACTCTTTGCCACTGGTGAACTATGTTTCTTATTGGTGAACACCAAATATTGATATGCTTGTGTCATTCCGAGAAATTTGAAAATAGAGAATTGAAATTATTCCCTTAAAGTGCTGTAGTGATGATAACACGGTATTTCGAATAATCGAGTGACGTCTCTGTTATCAAGGGAAATTGCCACAGATTCTGATACAGGCTGTTGGGGATAGGCTTAAATACATCTTCCCTAAAACTTTATATTTTAGAATATTAAGATTTTTTCATATTATGTGTGTTAAATAAAAATATAAGTACCGTACCAATATCGTTTTTTTTCTTCTATAAATTATGTCGATAACTGGGGTGACGATAATATGGGAAAGGGTATCAATTACTGGTATAGTCAAAATTACATTAAATGGTCATAAAAAGTTCTAATAGTGTCGATTACTGGAGCCTTTACCTTACCTTTCTTCAATTTAAAAATGAGGACCATAGTAGGGTAGTATGGTCTCTGATGAACTGAAAACCACCCTAATGTAGAGTACATTATTACAATTGGTGTGTAGGGGTTGCATCCAAGAACTGCTCTCATACCTCATTTGCAATGCTTGAATTGAGCCCTTATCACCTAAATATATAAAAACAAAAATTCGGGGTGTATTTAGGACCACATGACAGAGGTGAAAACTGTGACGTGTCATATCAAAACCTGAAATGGCGAAGTTTAAATGCAATGAGCTCACCCTGTACAAAGGGCATAATCATTTCTAAAATGCCTTCTTGAATAGTTTTTGGCATAGATCATCTTCAAGTGAGTGGATTTTCTATATAAAAATATGTTTTTCAAGGAAAAAATAAAAACCTTAATTTTTTTGCTGAACGCCCCAAAAGAAGCTTTCACTGCAAAAAGTTTACTAGATGACGGCACGAGTGGTGGGTTGTCTTTATTTAATTATTTTTGCCAGGCTCACAAGTCTCGTGCGAAAAATATGTCAAGTCAGTTAGGTATTTTGTAGGAGCACAACTATATGTTTTTAGGTGGTGTCCAAGAAAACGCCAATGCAATGAGTGGGGATGGTTCTCATTTGGTACACAGCCTGAACCAGAACAACGTCGATTTTTCCGTCCTCGGCGCCCCTGCGGGACCTTTTGTACATCGGCGACCTGACACTCATTCAGTTGGGGCCTTGACGGATTCGATTCACTTGAATCCTGTACAGCCTATATCTAGGTATCTATTTAGTGTTAAATGTGGTGACTCAGGAGAAAGAGAGATTAATACATTATTCTTATTAGTTTTGTTAAGGTTTCAAGAAATAATTGCTCTTGTAAAAGTAATTTACTTAATGGTGAATGGGACTATTATAGATATATAACGTTTTCCTAATTCTTCATTATGTAATAATTTTTGTTTGCAGGTCTCACACAGGAGTATTAAGCCGACCAGGATCAGTTTCAAGGTATAAAAATCAATTGTGTTTCAATTAAAAATGTTTTCTAAAACTAAAAAGATGTTTCGGGTTATATAATTTATGATTCTTCTTATTTCAGTAATGGAGGTCAGCTTAGTCCGACGACAATATCTCCTCCCCCAGTAATCACGGAAGTTCCTCCATTAGAGCGTAATAATAATAAACGAAGCAGCTCTTTAGTAGAAAATGGCATTGGTCCTCCTAACTATGCAAATCTAGGGCCTAATGATACTGGTAAGTTTAGTTTGAAAATTGTCTACAGGTAACTGATATCGGTTCACACGCAGTATTCAACTCGCTGCGCGCATTTTTGCGATTAATCGGATATTTAAGTGTTTTTTTTATACGTACATGTAAAAAGTGTTTTTGATGTTGACTATTGTAAGGAAATTCACGTGAAATCTGGAATAAGTGCGAAAATGAGCTAAAACCAAATAATGCAAAAAATCAATTGAATTGATGTTTTCGGTTTTTGTTGTTATCTCGTGTTTTACCTAATGTTTTTTGTCGAATCCGAATACGAGAAGCGATAACGTCGATTAATATATTAAATATCAACAAACAGAGAGTTTTCGTACAGTTTACGCTAAACCGTTATTTAGTGTCCAAAGTGATGTCGCGTTTATTCAAATGTTGCAAGAATAAAGAGTTCTTGAACTTTAGTTGTATATATTGTTCCGCTGTTTTTCACCCGAGTTGCATGGACCGTAACACTGAAGTAATAAAACTGGGTGGATATAACATTTTTTGTTCATCGTATTGTCAAGCCCAATTCATCGCAAGAGAAGAGAAAGACAAGCTAAACGAGAAAAAAATAGACGATCTTGAAAAGGAAATAAGATGCAGAGATACACACATTGAGAGGCTTAGGCGAAATAGCCAAGTATTTGATTCAGAAGCAGAAGGCAAACTCTCAGATCAGCTGAAAAATCTTAATGAGCGCAACACCGTTTTAACTAATCAACTCCAACTTTAAAAAAATAAGGAAGTTGAGATAATGTCTCAAGTAGAATCAATGCAACAGGACAAGGCCAAACTGGAAGCGAAAATTAAGGAACTTACTTCTCTAAACCAGAATCTAATAGTTTCTGTGAACACTTTGGAAATCGAAAATGATGTTTATGCAAAGGAATTAAAAGAGTTGCGTCAAACAATAAATGACCTCAAGCAAAGCAACACCAGCATCGCAATTAACTCCGAATCATCTGGTCAAATGCCTAAGCAAATCAAAACCAATAATACTCCAAAGAAAAAACTACTTATTGTTGGCGGAGAGAATGCAAGAGGGAGTGCGTTAATATTCAAGGGATTAACTAAAAATCAATTTGACGTCAACTGTCAAACAAGAGAAAATACTCTATTCGGTGATATTGTGAAGGTGTGCAAGGATCTTAGCAGGGAATTTGACAAGAATGATTTTGTTAATCTGTTTCTATCTCCATGTAATGCAATCAAGGGTACACGTATAACCAACGAGGAACTCGATGTTCTAAACTTACTCACCTCAAAAACAAACCTTATTATTACAGGTAATAACTATTATGCACGAAGACCCATCCTTAACGATCTTCTATACACGGAAAATGTATTTATTAACTCGTTTTTTTAATGGAAAGGAAGGAATCTTTTTACCACTTTTATGCAGTAAAGGTACTTTGAATTATGAAGCCAAAAAAGAAGTTATTATGTTTGTTGTTAATAGCTATATTTTCACCGAAAAATTTTCCAAGGCATCCGGGACCACTGATTCAGTATTAACACATGACACACCATCCCTTGACTTGGAAAAAGAAGATGACATGGTAAAGTTCAATAAATGTGATCAAAACTTCAGAGATTCTCATCGAAAAAATCAAAGAAAAAGAAAAACTTAAATGGTACTATTATTGCTACAAAACATCCATTCCATAATATGACGAAACATTTCAATTTATATTACCAGAATGTTAGGGGTCTCTGAACAAAACTTTCTGAATTCTCATCTAGTGTATCCTCATGCAATTTCGCTATTTTATTGCTGACTGAAACCTGGCTAACAAGTAACTTCAATGACTTAGAGTTAGGCCTACAGAATTACAATGTTTTTAGGATTGATCGTGACCCAATAGCCACTGACAAAAGCAGGGGGGGGGGGAGGAGTCTTAATTGCTATCAGGAATGTTGTAAATGCAAGAGAATTCTCGGTTTAATCTTTAGTAATGTCGGTGGTACAATGATAGAATGTGCATGTGATTTTTTGGTGCCTTGTGACCAACATCACCCAGCGTTATTTTTTAAACACGATATATGTGACAATTTTAAACCTTTAAAGTATGAGGAGACTATTTGCGATTTTGATAGCTGTGATTATGTCAGTATCAATGAGTTTTTAATTAATGTTAATTGGGACTCTGTTTTGAATTGTGATGTAGATAATACCGTCCATAGTTTTTATAGGTCGAGAATGTTTAATGTGTAATGTTAACGTCGCTCTCGTGTTTTACTGTTTTTGTGGATTATTTTTGATACTTTTATTGTGCATTTGGTGTCCATTTGTTGGGAAAACTGTGATCCTTCCAGTATGCATATTGGTTTTATGAAGTGGACTAGTGAAACGACAGAAAAGTGAAAATTGTTTAGACTTCCTTCTACATAAATATTTCACAGAAAAGGAAAAAAAATAGTTCGTTTTTGCCTTTATCAGCAATAAATATTTCTTATCTACCAGATGTTTATACTGTGGGAACGACCAATTTTTTGTGGATTTTAAATTATTGTTGTGATTTTGTGGAATCCCCTTTATTTACAATAAACTGAACCATGCATGAACGGCTATAAGTTATTTGTTGTTTTTTTGCTTTCTATATTGAGATGGAGGAAAAGTTCAAATTTAGATGCTGTGCGAACAAAGCACATAAGCTTTTTGTTTGTATTGTTTGCTTTGATACGTTTCACCCTAGTTGTCTCGCTAGAGACTTCAAGGAACATACAAGGCTGGGTGATTTCAAGATATTCTGCTCAAGAAAATGTCGCAATTTACAACTGGATTCAGATACTCGACTGCAGCCCATTGTTTCCGAAATAGAGAAAATTCAGGAGACCCATCTCAATTTAAAAAGGCAATGCATCTTAAAGGAGGAAGAGTTTGAAAGCGTTGTGGCCGAAAAAAATGATCTTATTTCAGGTCTCCATATAGAAATAGAAGGCCTTAAGAGAGAAATAAAGAATAGGGACACGTTGTATAAGAAGCAACGTCGTAGGACGCAAGAATTTGAGGAGGAAGTTTTTGAATCTGAAAAAAAGATGATAGATTCATTAAATTCAAAGCGTGGGGAGGTTGTTAGATTACGTCAAGAAGTATGTGAATTGTGTGAACAAAAAAAATCTTTGGAAGATAAAATTCTTGCTCAATCTGAAGAAATCAATAATCTTAAAGCAGAGCTGACCGAACTGAATTCTTCAATTAGAACTTTAGAAGCTGAGAATCAATCCTATCACATTGAGATTAATAGCTTGAAAAAACAGTTGGAAGAGCTAAAAATTATTAAATCCACAATACCGGACCCTGATCCTTCCAGCCCACTTTTGCATAGAGGACAATTAAGTATGAAGTCATCTGACTTGAACGTTGGCGATTTCCTAAGAAGTAAGAAGCTTTTATTATTTGGTGATCAGAGCTGCAGAGACTGGGCCATTTGTTTACGAAAAAACGTGATAATGAAAGACTACAGTATATTGGGAGTTACACAACCGTATGTTGATTTAAAAACATTATCAGATAAAATTTTTGATTATGCTAAACATTATTCGAATTCTGATTGTGTTGTTATCTCATTAGACCTTAGATCAATAATTATAAAAAGAGTTTCAGATTTGAAGTCACTTTTCGCTGTTGCTAAATTTACGAATTGCATTGTGGCTATCAAGCATTATTCGTTCAATTCTGTTTGTTCAAAAATTTATGATTATATTTGCACCTTCAACAAAAGAAACAATACATCCATTAGGATTGTTGAAAATTATAAACAGGGTATATATTTTCGACACAATATATTCTCTATGTGTAGTGTTTTAAGTAATTACGTATTGAATCAATTGGGTAATAGTTTTAATAGTATAGTTCTGAAAAGTATATCGACAGACGCACAAATAGAGGACCTGGGAAATAATATGGTATCTCATCCCAGTGATAATAGCGACTCCGGTAATGACTCTTCTGTTACATGTGATGGTGTTTCTTTTCAGGTTAATGTTGGCGCACGGAGCGAGTCTCTAGAGGAGCAAGACAATCAGTTGGTAACAGTTTTGCCCATTGGCTGTACTAATGTAAGACCTAATTTTTTAGAAGCAGTTCAGTCTCCTCAAGAGACAAGCTAACGGATGCTAAAGTGTTGACTTTTAATGTTAGAAGTATTAGAAATAAAATTAACGACCTAGATATATTATTGGATGAGATTGAACCAAAAATAGTTTGTTTGAGTGAGCACTGGCTCAATGATGATGAAATAGAGATGTGTAGATTGAATAATTATACTCTAGTAAGTAGTTTTTGTAGAAATGCAATTAGGGGTGGAGGTACATCTATTTATACCAAATCCGAATTAAATGTTAAAGCCCTTAATACGGTTGTAAAACCTGTACCTATGGACTGTGAATTCTGCTGTGGACAGGTCACATTGGATGATGATGCTTGTATTGTGATTTCTGTCTATCGCTCCCCATGTGGTAATGTGTCTATTTTTTTGGATGTAATGGGTTGCCTGCTGGATGAGATGTTTGGTAGGGGTAAAGTTATGTATGTGTGTGGTGACTTTAATGTAAGATTTGATGTGCCTGATAGGGATGCAATAAATGTTTGCGAGTTGTTTTTGACATATAATTTAAGGTCGAATATTTCTGGTATGACTAGGGTAACAAGCAT
>MU188770.1:14237-58922 GCA_016904865.1 Pissodes strobi
TATAATTTAAGGTCGAATATTTCTGGTATGACTAGGGTAACAAGCATGAGTAGCAGTCAATTGGATAATGTTTTTTCTACTCTGGATGATAGGGAGTATACTGGTAACATCATAAAAACAGATATTTCTGATCATTTTGCGCTGGTACTAAATTTTAAAAATAAGAACGTAGGAGCAGAAAAGCCAACATGTTGGCGTAGACATTTTGATGAACAAAACATTAACGGTTTTAGGAATGCAATCGGAGGTGAAGATTGGGCCGAGGTGGGGTCAGCGCATGACTGTGATGAAAAATACAATAATTTCTTCAAAATATTCAGTTATTATTTTGACATTTTTTTACCACTTAAAAAAACTACCATTAAGACCAGCACTGGAAAGAAATGGATAACAGACGAAATTAGAGAATGGTCCTTGAATCTTCGTGACATGCATGCTCTGTACAGAAAGACGAATGATGAGCAAATTTTGATTCATTACAAGAATGAACGAAGAGTTTTTAAAAAGTATACTAGGCAATTTAAACAGGGTTTTAACAATAGTATAATATCAACTTCTAGTAATGTGACTAGGTCAACGTGGCGTCTTCTTAATAATATTCAAAATAAAAAAAAAAATGTTCCAGTCCAGCTTTTGCAGGGTCAGGCCTTAGTTACGGACGCTAATGTGTTGGCGGGTCTGTTCTTGCGGCAGTTTGATCTTGGTAATCTTTCCGATGGTTTGGATCGTTCTGTTTTTGGTAACGGCATGCAGCCGGTTTCGTACTCATTTTTTCTCCTGCCCACTAACTCTGCAGAGGTTAATCAGATCATTAAGTTATTACCGATGAAGTACTCGACAGGTGTAGATGGGGTGCCTATCTGTGCTGTGAAAGCAGTGTCTGAAACTATTAGCGTTCCCTTAGCTGGTATTATTAATGAATGCTTTGAGCGAGGTTTTTTTCCAAGTAAGTTGAAGCTGGCTAAGGTTGTGCCAATTTATAAAAAAGGAAGCCACCATGATATTTCAAATTATCGGCCAGTGTCTATTTTGCCGGTTTTCTCAAAAATCTTTGAAAGGATATTCTATGTTAGGCTGCTGGATTACTTTGTAAAAAACAACTTATTTTACGTTGGGCAGCATGGCTTTTTGCCAAACCGCTCAACTATTACTGCCATATTTCAGTCTTTTAACTACATATTGGAACAGGTAGATAGGGGTATGATGGTTTCGGGTTTATATTTTGATCTAAGTAAAGCATTTGACTTGATTGATCATGATATATTATTGCGCAAGTTAGAGTACTATGGTGTTCGCGGTTCAACTAACGATTTTTTAAGATCATACCTGACAAATAGAATGATGACGGTTTGTGTCGGCTCCGGTCAGCAGTCAGTGTTCTCTGAAGCTATCAAGATAAGAAAAGGTGTTCCACAGGGCTCCATATTGGGCCCAATTTTGTTTTTAATATTTGCCAACGACCTTAATAAAAGGATTAACATTTCTTCCTTGTACCAATTTGCAGATGACACATCATGCATAGTGGCGTCGGCCGACAGGAATTTGTTGTCAAAAAAATCCATTGAGATTGCAGAAAACGTGTTAGAATGGTGTACAGCCAATAAGCTTATTTTAAATACCGCCAAAACTTCTTTAATTGTTTTTCGAGATAACAAGAACGAGTCTCTATATGTTTCCGTTAATGGTAAGACCATAGAGCAAACACAGTCTGTCAAATTTCTAGGAGTAACTTTAGATGAGAATCTTCAATGGACGCAACAGGTTGATAATGTTGTAAGTAAGATCAGTAAGGCAGCATACGCCATTCGTTTCTTGCGTCACCAGGTGAGTTTAAATATTGTGAGAATGTTCTATATGGCTGGGGTTCAATCTGTAATTTCATACAGTATTATGTTTTGGTACCGTGCCACAGTTGAAAATGCACGTAGAGTATTTGTAACTCAGAAGAGGATAGTTCGAATTATGTTAGGAATGTATTACAGAGATTCTTGTAGGGGCAAATTTAAATATCATGACCGTACCATCTTTGTTTGTATATAGTTGCGCTATGTTTGCTAGGTCTAATTTTACTATGTTTGTTAAGAATAGCGACGTCTCTAATAATGTCAATACTAGGGGTAGAAGTGATTTGGTTATTCCTGTTCACCGAACATCTCTGTTTCATAAGGGTCCTCTATTGAGCTGCATTAAGGTGTATAATGCTTTGCCTAATGACATTACCCAACTAGCATTTATGGTGGCAGATACGTAACTGCCACTATCAATGCCACTACAAAGTGGGCGGTGACCATCGGCGGCTACGTCGTATATTCGTAGCTGCTAAGTAACTGTGACCAAAATGGGGAAAGATTTTGAGTAGCCGGGTAGTGTCTTGGGTAGTTTTTGCCACTAAAAGAGTTACTATGATGTGTTACTATAAAGTAGCCTACTGGTGAATGCGACTTATCTGTTACGAAGCTGCCTAGTCGCGGGTTCGTGGCAGCCAAGTGTTTGCCACCGACATGTGGAACTTTCGCTAAACTGTTAAACTTAATTCGCAGCGACCTTTCATGCAATGTCATACTTCATAAAAATAAATGTCATGATGGAAAATAATTATGGAAGCCATTATTATTTTTTTGTTATTTAACATGCGATTGTAACTCCTTTTGTAGGTAAATTCCAAAACGCAATCGACTTTACTGAATAAAATAGTGGGTTTATATGACAAAATTTTCGAGCGCCTCTCAAAACATTTCAAATTATTATATTATTTGCAATAGAAACTCATGTAGTAATAAAATAAAAAATATATAATTTGCTTGAAACTGGCGTGAAACTGGCGTGAAACTTTAAAATATTAGTCCACCATCAAAAATAACTAAGGAAAAAAGCTTTAGTCTAGGTATATTTAGCTTGAAAACGCAAAATGTTTGAGCCATTTGACTGTTTGTCTGAAAAATCATGAAAAAAATATGGCCGGTTAATCCGAAAAATACTTTATAGTTCCATATGCTTCCACAAAGTACCGGGAACGATAATATATTAGGCCAACCCAACCTGTTTGGAACTTTAAAATCATCCGATTGATAAAGTGACAATTGTAACTACCCAGAGGCAACTTTATAGAAACAATAACTTTATAGTGACCTAGGAAGGTAGCAGTAATCATTTTGCCACTTTCAATGCTACTACAAATTAGAAGTAACTAGGTGTTGTGGCCGCCACTACCCCGTAACTTACATTGTTACTATAAAGTAACAAAAACTTAATCGAGGCATTATGGTAGCAGTTATTAGTGACCGCTGCTTTAAAAAGTTACTATAAAGTTTTTGGTCTTTTATGGTGTCATATTCGAAGATTCGGGTAGTTCCAACCACTTCTTTAAATTACATGTTTGCCACTTGCAACCGGGGTGTTTATTTTCCACTTTTATGGTAGGTAGGCACTAACCGGTCACTCTCGAAATATACTTCAAAGTGACTATTCCTTATAGAGTAACATTTTAAGTGGCAGGGTGGGTCTAGGAACTATACTTTAGGGGCAGTGACTTTTTAAAAATGACTGGGAACTATATTTGCTAGTTGGGTAAAGCCATTCAGAGTAGGGAATCGTTCCGGCATCATTTGAAGAGGTTTCTAATAGATAATGAATTTTATTCACTAAATGACTTTTTGGATAACTAACTTTGCACTTTAAATGGGTTGGGCTGTTCGCTGCTCTGAATTGTATAAATTGTATAATTTATTGTGTAAGCTGTTGTAATGCTTGTTTGTTACCGATCTGTTGTTTTTTATGTGTTCATGATTATTATTTGTAGTGTGCTATGATCGACTCTTTTTGTATAATTTTATATTTGTTTTATACACTGACGTTGTCAATGTTCACTTGTGAATGCTTATTATGACAATAAAAGTAAATAAAAAAAAAAAAAAAAGTATTTTGAATGACTGTTTTAATGTATTTGTTCCCAGAAAAATTATAAGATGCGATTTTAAATTTCCTGTATGGTATACCCCACTACTTAAAAATATGATTATAGAAAAAAAGAACAGAACTTCATATCTATATATATAAAACAAAGTCGGGTTAGTTACACCACTTATAACACAAGAGCGGCTGAACCGATTTTTATGATCTTTGGTTTGTTGGATTTGTCTCAGCCCCGAATAGCAGAATAACTATTAAAATATGGGGAAATTACTCGGATAAAAAATTATACAAAAAATTAGTTATAAATTAGGCTTGGAACTCCGTCATCTTCCGCAATTGACAGCTCATGTCATGTTTTCCGATATTCCCAAATTTTTGTTTTTTAACCTTAATTTTTGTATTTTTTAAGTACCCTGTATAACATCCTTAATTTAGCATTGTCAAAATTAATTTTTTTTTCAGGCATCAACTTTTATCAGGAATAACATTTTCTGAGAAACTAATAATAAATAAATTTCCCATATGTTGCATACTTTTTTGAAAACACTATTAAAAGCATGCTCGGGTTAGTTACACCAAGAACGGCTGAACCGATTTTTATGATCTTTGATTTGTTGGATTTGTCTCCGCCTTAAAACGGAAATTGGATATATTAAAAAAGTCGGATTAGTTAAACCAATTATAACGCAAGAACGGTTGAACCGATCTTTAGGATCTTTGATTTGTTATATTTGTCTCCACCCCGAATAGCAGAATAACTATTAAAATATCAGAAAAATTATGCAGAAAATTAGTTTTTAAATAAACTGAGTTTGGAACTCCATCTTCCGCAATTGACAGCTCACGTCACGCATGCTTATAGGTTTTTTGTAATAATTGATGTCCACTGCAAGTTAGTGGCATGCTATACATTATAGAATAGAAATTCAACGGAAAATAGTGAAATAAATAGAATAACTTGAATCGAAATGTAAAAAAAATATAGAGAATTAATGACAATGACTGTCAAATCGATTGGTCTCAATCATTCCAGATCTTATCATCTACTTTTATTGAATTTTTATTTTCTTTATATATATTATCCTAATAAACTATTGAACTTAAAATTCTAAATTAAGTTTAGTTAAAAATTAACACATTCATTGGCTGTGAGGCGGTACGAAATTCGCCGGGTCGGCTAGTTAAATATAAAGTAAGAAAGTGTATTGAAACATATTTGACATTTTGTAATCTCAGGTCTAAATGTAAGGAACTCTCTAGGCTGTGTTATCAACAATATATTCATAGTATAGAGCAGGGTATACATAGTAATATCAAGACCTTCTGGAATTTTATTAAAAGTAAGAATGATTGCAGGGGCATACCGCAGGTGATGGCACTTGACAATGCAGAGTATTCCTCTGGATCTGATATTGTGGATGCTTTTGCGGATTGTTTATCGTCTGTATATGTAAACACTGTCACTGTCCCTCTTCATGAAAACGAAATTTACTGCTCTAACACCAACTTGAATATTAGTTCCTACAATTTCAGCATTTTGGACGTATTGACGCGACTCGATAATATCGATTTAAATAAGGGTCCCGGCCCAGATGGAATCATTGCTAAATTTTTAAAAGAATGTTCTTTTTCACTTTCAAAGCCCCTCTGGTTAATATTTAATAACTCTATGGCTAATGGAGTTTTTCCAATTGTTTGGAAACTCTCTTATATATCCCCCATATATAAAAACTCTGGCAGTAAATGTTGTATTAAGAATTATAGACCCGTTTCAAAAATATCTCTTATATCAAAAATAATGGAGTCAATAATAACTGACTTTATGGAGGACTGCTTTAGAAATATTATAATTTCGAAGCAACATGGATTTTCTAAAAATAAATCAATTACTACCAATCTGTTGCTTTACACTGAATATATATCGAAGGCCCTGGAGAAAGGCAATGTTGTGGACTCGGTCTACACCGATTTCTCAAAGGCCTTTGATAAAATAGATCATTGGTTGCTTTTGAGGAAATTGTCTGGTTATGGGGTTCATGGCACTCTTTTGCAATGGATCAATTCATATATATCTGGTCGAACACAAGTTGTCAGAATAAAGAATCACTTCTCAAAAATCGTAAGTGTTACTTCTGGGGTTCCTCAAGGGGCACATTTGGCCCCATTACTATTTAACATCTATATTAATGGTATATGCAATTGTTTTTTATCATCTGAATATATTTTACACGCGGACGATTTGAAAATTTTTAAAAGGATTAACAGTGACAGTGACATTGTACAGTTTCAGGAGGACATTGACAGATTTTATGACTGGTGTGTTAGGAACAAAATGGTCCTTAATACTGATAAATGCAAATATATCCAATTTTCTAAATCTCTTAGCACGGTTCCTAATAATTATCAAATCAGCAGATGTGACATTCAGCGTGTCAATCTCATTAAAGATCTACGAGTATTTTTCGACTCAAGGCTCACATTCTCCAATCACATAGATAGCTGCCGTAACAAAGCATTAAAAACGTTAGGTTTTATTAAAAGAAACACAAAGGACTTCAGAAACACTCGATTAAATTGCTTTACACATCTCTTGTAAGATCACACTTAGAAATTGTACTAGTGTGTGGAGTCCTTACTACCAAATTGGAGTCTGTACAACGTAAATTTTTTTGATATGTAGCATTTAAAAAAGGCATAAGAATGGAAAATATTAATTATGTTGAACTTGAAGAGAGTCTTAAACTAAAGAAATTAAAAATACGCAGGGAAATATGTGATATTGTTTTAACCCACAAAGTTATAAATGGGCAATTAAATTCCCCAGAACTATTAAATAAATTTCAGCTTTATGTTCCTCCGAGATTTTTAAGAAACCAACGAACTTTTTACTTGTGTCAGCATAGAACTCTTTATGGAGAGAACTCCCCTATAAATAGAATAATGAAAAATGCAAACAAATTTGAGGGTGACTTGTTTAACGAATCGCTGAATTGTCTTAAGATCTTCTTGAAGAGGCATTACAGTACTAATGACTAATGTCTTTTTGTAAAGTTCCTAAACATGTTAGGCAATACATATATGATTGTTTTAACTATACCACCAAGCGTTCTACTCGATGACTATACTTAGATTTAGTTTATCTAATTTTAGTTTTGTTTCTCGTTTTATTTTTAATACTCCTGTACGAATGGGCTTAGCCCGTGTATGAATAAATAAATAAATGGATATAATTTATAACTTGCATATGTTGAATTAAGCATTACTTTGGTTTAATTATGAAGAGTTTTCTGCTTTAAGAATCGACTTGATGTTACAGTGCTAAAGGACAAAATACTCTGTTGGTGCCTCTAACTTATAATTAAAGTTTTCAAATTTGAGAGGCCTTTTATAAATTGAAGGGTTAAATGGTAGAGCATACTAGCTCTGAACGTTTTTTTGATAAGTTTGCTATAGAAGCAGAAAATACTCCAAGAAATTGCATCATTATCAAGGATCACGGCACTTGTTATTACTGAAAGACTAAACTATGGGATATTTGATTTAAGTTAGTGGGACATCAACCTCTTATCAAAATAAAGCTTTTCGGGTTGCTTATAGATGTGCCCTTTCAATATTTCATCTTTTTTTATTCTAATAGTTTTGTCTGTATTTAGATCCCACTTGCCACGTGTATATGAACGTCGATACCAAAGAAATTGTGAATAGCTTAAGTCAAACTAACTTCATAGAAAATAGAGAGTACCAAAGAGAACTGAGTGAGGAAGTTCATTGTTATGCCAACATCGATACAAGAGATGCTGAAAGCATACAACTTCTACAGGTAACCAACCATAACTACTATTCTGGAAAAAGTAAATAACAAGTGTGCCATATAATGAATAATGAAATAAAATAATGTATTTTCTGAATAGTACCACTAAGGTGGGTGGCTGTACTTATTATAATTTTCTGAATTCATATGAATGCATTACATCCAATGAAATATAAAGATTGATGGAATAGCCCCTTCCTATATAATCGGCACCTGCGGCTAACATTGGCGTGAGAGATCCGAGAGAGAGATGGAGCTAGGACAGGTAAAAAGCTCGGGGTTTGAACGTTCTTTAATGGGATGATAGAGAAATAGATCGTTTTAAATGTTTATTTAATAAACTGTAAAGGTTATAAAAGAATAAAAACTTAATTTTAAATTTTGATGCGAATACTCTAAAAAGGGGTTTTTGGGTGCGCTGAGTTCGATTTTTGCACCTAAAGAATCTTACGATTTTTCTGTACCGGCGATAGCATGATTGCTTAGGCGGCAAATTATGATAACCGACTCTCTGTTGCGTCGATTTTTGCCAACTGTAATTTAGTCGTCTTTAAGCTTTGTAACCACTAAGTTAATTTTTGTTCATTAAACATTTACATCGAAAATAACAGAAGGGACTTTTCTCCAACAGGTTATGGGCCCAGGTACGTTAGCCCTGGTTTAAGAGCCCTTTCGTCGCGTTTCGTGTAAAGTAGTCGCGTTCGAGTCGTGTAGTTAAGTTTTGTGCTTGCGAACTCTAAATATGTTCGAGTCGTATGTACAGGGTGTACGTCATGGCCAGTGTAACAAAAATCGATTGTGGAAATATACCAAAATTTGATGGCTCAAATTTTCAACTATGGAAATTCAGCATTCAGATTTTGCTCAAAGTTGAAAAGCTTATGAAGATAGTCGATGGAAATGAAAAGAAACCTGATGATACAAGTTCAGTTGCATGTACCAAGTGGGATGCAAATAACTCCAAAGCTCAAGTCATTTTGTTGTCAACAATCAGCCAGGATCAGATTCAATATTTGATAAATTGCAGCAATGCAACTGAAATGTGGACATGGCTGATGCCAGGAGACAGACATTGTCAAAAGAATTGTTGTGGCAAAAATTCTATGAATACAGCCAGGGATGGGTAATGACGCGTCGAAAATTAATTTTCGACGTTGGTGTCGAAAAACACGTCGAAAATGTCAAATATTGTCGAAAATGTCGAATATTTTATTCCCCCATGGACTAACATACCTTTTAAAAATACGTTCTCAAAGGTTTTCCAGTGTATCTAAATAATTTTTCTAAATGGTTCTTTGTTCACAATCACGACAGATTCACGAAAAAAATTAAAACAAAGACGCCTTTTTCCATTTTGTTTAAATACATTTGGCAATATAATAGCATATTTTACTGAACGACCCTGAGACGGCAACTCAGATAATGCTAGTAACATGAGAAAGATGGGTTCCCAAGTCAATCTTTGGTACTCAAATTGCAATAGTCATACTGCAAATCTTTTAGCAAAAGAATTGGTGTCAGATCATATTGCAGGAAGAGTGCAAACCGTATTAAAAGAATTTTCATCACCTGATCTGGAAAGAGTATATTAAAACATAATGGAAAAACAATAATATTAGCTGGGGAAACACGCTGGTGTTCATTTAGAGACTCTTTTCGTTAACTTTTTATATAATTTAAAGGCCATGAGAAATGTGATTGCAGAAGATAATACGAAAATTAAACCAAATGTAACTAAACTTGTTATTGATGAAAATTTAAAAAAGCAAGTAGAGGATAGCGGTAAGTTATTCGATCCCGTATGCAAGCTTTTAAATAAATTACAGAGCACACAGGCGTCAATTACTGATGCAGCTGAGGAATGGTTAACATTGCGTTTACCAGATGGCTTTGAAGAATATGACCATTTTGTGAAAAAACGACAGAAACAAGCATTAAATGTTTATTCTCTATCAGCAAATTTTTTACATCCACTTTATAGAGGTAAGATGTTATCAGAAGAACAAATACGAGATGTTGAAAATTTTCTTATAGATAATTTAAGTGTTGATGCATTAAATGATTTCCATTTGTATAAAAATAACAAAAACTTTTTTCCAAACAAATCGGGAATGTGCAGACTTTCTGGGGATTGGCCGAAAGACACCATTCAGAACTGGCTAAGTTAGCCATGAAGTTAAATTCAATACCAGCCTCTTCGACACAGCTCGAGAGACTTTTCTCAAATTGGTTCTTCATTCACTCTAGGCTGAGAAATAGATTGACTCAGTTCAGAAAATTCGAAAAAACTTACTTACATCTATTACCACTTGAAAATAAGGGATGAAAACAGAAGTGATGAATATTAGTTTGTTTTTATAAGATATTTTAAATGCCAATTTTTGAAATCCTTTGTGAATGTACTTTAAGTTTATAGTCATGTTATTAAGTTGACAAATGACATATTTTTATTAACCATCTGCTGTTTTGAATTTCCATGCTTTTTAACAAATATATTAATATTAATACACATTGATTTATAGTTATTACTATACGATAACCGAGACTATAACCAACTTACTCTTTGGTTATAGTAAAACCAAATTAAAATTTCCAAATATATTTTTGACTGTCGAATATGTCGAAAATTAATGGTGTCAAAAAATAATTTTCGACGCGTCGAAAAAGGCGTCGAATATGTCAAATTTTCGACGTACCCAACCCTGAATACAGCATGCATGAAGGAGCAAAAATGGCGGAGCATATTTTGAACATTGAAATGCTTGTAAAGCAACTAAAATATGTAAGTGAGAATCTAAGTACAAGCGCAAAATATTCAAAAGTAATAAACAGCTTGCCTTCGTGTTACAACGCATTCAGAACAGCCTGGGATTCAGTAGCCGCCGACAAGCAAACCTTCAAAAACCTAACAGCTAGGTTAATAAAAGAAGAATCCAGATTGATAAATCAAGACAGTGAAACATCTCGAAGTAAAAACATTACAAAGTAAACTAGAAGCCGCTAGTTTAAAAAATAAGCCAAGCGTAAATGATCGAAAAAAGAACAGTACTTGTAATTTCTGCAAGAGAAGGGGACATTGGACACATGAGTGCAGAAAAGGAGAAGAATGGTGAACAATCCAGCAGTGGTTCACCCTACATTTGCGATATTTCCGCATCCTATTCAGCAAGTTCAAGAATGAAGGAAACTGAATGGATTTGTGACCCTGGCGCAAGTGTTCACATGACAAGCGAACGTGAATGGTTTGCAGAATTGAAGCCTCTCTCAACCATTGCAGGTCCAAATTGTAAATGACAAAAAGACTGCAGCAGCTGGAACCGGAACCATACATATCCAAGCTTTTGTGGAAGGTCAGTGGATAAATCGAACTGTCTACAATGTTTTCTACGTCCCAGAACTAAAAAGAAGTCTTTTTTCAGTGGGACTAATGACGAATTGTAAGTTTACTTTTCATTCATCGGAAAACCGCTGTGTTTCGCAATAGTGACGGAAACTTATCGTATTTCGGTACGCGAAGCGGTGATTTATGGGTCATGAACTTCAAAGTAAAAATCCCGCCGGAGGGCAACGTAAGCAAGGTCAATAATTCGTTGAAACTGTGGCATGATAGACTTGCTCATGTAAATTGCAACACCATCAAGAACACAGCTTATCAGGATATGGTCAAAAATTTGAAGATAAATGACGCTACAGAATTCTTTTGTGAGCCGTGTCAGTTAGGTATACAGGCAAGAAAACTCCATAAAAGTCTAGGAAGACCTAGAAGAGATCAGCCTGGTGAAATGACACATTCTGATGTTTGCGGCCCAATGAATATCCCTTCTCCTAGTGGGTCAAAATATATCGTCTTATTTAAAGATGATTGCAGTGGCTATAGAACAGTCTACTTCATGTGTAACAGTTCGATTTTGCCAATTTTAAAATTTCATTTATATGCCGCATTTAGGAAAAAAATTATGCTGTATTTTGCACTCATTGGTTTATTAATTCTGAATTTAATAATTCGCTGGAAATTGCCGCTTTTCTTAATGTAAAATTAACCATATTTTAAGTATAGGTTAACGATATATTTGTATTAGCTTTTATAACCCTTTGTGAGTATTTATTTTAGTTGATAAGCGATGCACAAATTATTAGAATAGCTTGGTTTGCTTGATCTTACATTATCGTGGAACCGCCATCCAACCGATTTATATGTTTTATTTTAGGAATTCCGTTAATAAAACCTTTAAATACGCTGCATGAGATTCGTCGATCCATACTTTAATTTCACTTTGAATATTTTATTACCTTTTGGGAACCCCTGGGTTACCGCCTTCCATTTCTGAAGATCGTTAGATCGTTTTTAGACCTCTGCCCTGCTTTGAATACCTTTATCGCTTTATACGGCAGACTAATTTTTGTGAGGTTTAGGCCAAATAATAGGGATGGGCTATCCATCGCGTGTTTGTCGTTCTCGATTTAGATTTTTGAAGGTTTATTCCTGTAAGAGTATTTCTTAGCAAAATGTAATTTTAGCTCACTATTCGTGGCTTTCGCCGTCATTTGTCATCATAATAAACGAGAGTTGAGTCGTTTATTGTCGTGGAATTATTCACCGTATCGAAATCGCTCAGCTTATTTCAGTCCATCCCTACTTCTTAATCGGAAATAAGCCAAGGCAAATTGACGGAAACGGTCGAGAGTTCTTTTCTAGTTCGATCATTTGGCGAGGAGAGAAGCTTTCTTAAAATACAGTCAGAGACTCAACATTTTGTTGTGATTAAATTCTACCCTTTCTTTGGGAATTTGATGTGTTGATTTTCTGTTTGTGTTTTAACACGACCGATTAGTCGGGATATAGATTCTACTGTATTAGAGGCTTCCCACGTTCGTCATACAAGATCGAGACCATCGAATCTCTCATAGTTCACCCTTACGCACAAATTGAGGATCTTTCTGGAGGGTACAACCTCTGGCTCGGAGGCCACGACCTTTACCTGCCGCTAGAGTCACCCTTTTCTAGTGGGTTGGAAGCAGGCTTTACCCGCAGCACTTGTCTCGACCCAAAGCTATCGAGACACCTCGGCCAGATCTTCCATCGGAGCCCTAGAGAGCGCCAATTCCCGAGGAATCTATAAGTGCCCGGCACCTTCACCAGAGTTCGACGACTGGATCTGGATATTGTACTAGATACTAGAAGCCTTATAACTCATTATTTCTTATATTTACCCATTTAGTATAATCACTCTTCGTTTTCTTTTATTCATATAAATCAAACATTGATGCCGAGTTCTGAGGTAGCTCATTAACTTTATTTACATTTATTCACTGGTTTATCGGACCAGTTAATCTGATTGCTTTGAATTGTTTTCTCATTTTAATAAAAGTCAAGCGCTGACTGGATAATTTCATTCTTTTCATTCATTAGTCGAGTTATATAACCGCTCTGAATTTTATCTCTATAATATGAGTCAATCGACCGCCATGCTTTCAATAGTTTTATTCTAGTTTGGTTCTTTTATTAACTTATCAAGTTTTTTTTATCTAATTATTGTGTCCGCTCATTGCGGCATATTATCATTGCTACACTCAAAATCAGTTCAGCTATTAGCGCACGCATACCTAGTTGTAATTAGCTTAGTTAACGTCAAGTGATCACTTTGATAAGTAGTATTTAGTGCATTTAGTGGTAAGGCATTTAGAACCGAGGTTTCCAACTGAATTAGTCTCTGTACAATCTTCATATTGTACTCTGTTTATTTTATCAATTACTTTAACAGTCATTTAACCTTCTTTTGTCTTTAATTAACCACATTTTAATTTAATAGATTGTTGCTGTGTTTAAAAAAAAAGAAAGAACTTAGTAGCAAATATATTGTTCCTTAAATTTTAGATTGTGTTTTCTTGATAGGGTAAGTTAGTTGATTATAATCGCGCCATTATTCTCGTTTTCTTGATTGTTTGAAATTAAGAACTAAGTACCGGTTAATTTTATGAGCTGACCTAGCCATCCTGAGCTTCTTCCATTTAGCTGGCTAGAACGGGTGGCGCTCAAACGACTCCACGACAGGGTTTTGTAACACGTCTCTCCGGGGCTAAGTTAATTTTTTTTAAAATTAATTGGGGAAAAAAATATTTGCTTATATTTTGGGTTCGATCAGAAAAACATGTTGCACATGAAACAGAAATCAGAAGTCCTGAATAAGTTCGAAGAATACAAAGCTCTGATGGGCAAACAGACCAACAACAAGATAAAGGTATTCAGGAGCGATCAAGGAATAGGGGAATATGTCAATAAAGATTTTGAAGCTTTCAACAAAATGGAAGAAATTTTGCATTAGTATTCAGTGACATATACACCACAGCAAAATGGTCGATCCGAGAGATAAATAAGAACAATTGTAGAAAGTGCCAGGACGATTGTGATGAAAATGTTTCCTAATAACTATGGCCGGAAGCCGTAAATACGGCAGTTTATATTCTGAATGTCAAGTTGAAAATATGACACCCTACGAAATTGTTTTGGACGAAAACCAGAAGTGAAGCACATGAAAATCTTTGGTTGTCCAACTTACATGTCAATTCCACCCCAATTTCGCAAGAAATGTGACAATAAATCAAAGAAACTATTACTTGTTGGATATGAAGGACATTCAGCAAACTATAGACTATGGGATCCTGAAAAGAGTCGAATTGAGGTTAGTTGCAACGTAACCTTCAATAAAAATGAGACGTACAGGATGGAAGAATCAAAATTCACTCTAATTTTCGAAAGTTTCGATGAATGTGTAGATATTCAGCCAGCAAATGTTCCTCTACCAGAAGAAGAAAATATTGAAACTGAAGAAGATAGGTCTTCAATAGAAGAAAGCGTTGAAAGTACGGACGAAGACTACGAAGTTGATGAATACTTTGATACTACTAACAATGAAAACATTTAATTAAAACAGCTAAGAGACAGAAACACTCTACGTCCTCCAGATTATTATTCTGCAAATTGCTCCATTCTAGAACCGGATTCTTACGAAAAGGCTATAAAAGGTGATGACTCCAGTAAATGGAAAGCCGCTATGAAAGAAGAAAGGGATGCCTTAGAATCAAACAATACATGGACTTTGCAAAATCGCTAGTGCTTGAAAAATTTAACATGAGCTTGGCAAAACCATTGTATATTCCAGCCGAACCTAGTTTCTGATGAAAGAAATGTTTTAAAACAATATTTATTTTATCGTCCTGTATATGTAGATATGTTCAATCTCCTATATATGGTTTTGAAAGTTTTATTTTCATGAGGGGAACATGCAAATGGACCTCTTTAACCGTTCCCGTAATAAAAACGAAAAGATAACTTCAAAAATATTTTTCGAAAATTTGAAATTTCGACGTGAATACCCTAGGAAGGAATTTTTGGGTGCGCTGAGCTCGCCTTTTACATCTAAAAAATTCTATGATTTTTCTGTATCGAAATATTTGAAATAATTTCAATAATAAATTAGAATTTATTTTAAAATAATTTTTTTTACCACCGTGTATATCATTTTGAAAATTTATTCGTTGGTAACATGTAAATGGATCCCTTTAACCGTTTCCGTAATAAAAACGAAAAAAAAAAATCAAAAATATTTTTCGAAAAATTTAAATTTTGACGTGAATACTTTAGGAAGGGGGTTTTGGGTGCGGGGAGTTCGATTTTTGCATCTAAAAAATCGTACGATTTTTCTGTACCGAAATATTACGAGAAGACAGGAAAGTTTGTACCCGTGTTGAATAGCCCTTTACCAAAAAATAATTTGTGTGTATAATAATAAATTAATTTGTAATTATACAATAAAACACTTTTGACGGCGTAAGAATCAGAGGGAGGCAACGCAGCAGGGGCGAGATGCAGTATCGGGGATGGGTCGATCAAGGGTTAAAAATTGAAAAAATATTAAGTATTGCAACAAACGAAAAATAGATTACCAGAGAGAAAACTAAGTAAATGAACAATGAACAATTTTACCGTTTAGACTGGTGAAGTTAACGCCTTTGTTCCTGAAGAAGCAAAGACTTAATATAGCGGTTGAACTTATACGGTGTAAAGCATTTTACATCATTTGGAAGACCATTCCACATACTTGTTGCGACATTGCTAAAATACCTTTGGAAGACAGCTGAACTGTGCAATAAAATGACAAAATCATCCCTGTTCCTAGTAAAATAAGTGTGATTTCGTGGGTTAAAAAGTACCCTTAAATATGAAGGCTCTCCAGTAAGACTCTATAAATTAAAGAGAATATATTATATTTTCGCCTATTGGCCATAGATAATATTGAATTGGTGTTTAAATAGGGTGTTTCTAAAGCTAATATTAAAGAAGAAACGCATACATGTATTTTGTAGTTTCTGTATGGATTTAGCAAGGCTTAATGTAAGTGAATTATAATAAACGATATCCCCATAGTCGAATAGTCATAAAACAAGTGAATTGCAGAGAAAATGTCTTATTTTGGAGGGTAAGTATTTTTTTAAACTGTGCAATTTTTTGAGCGGGAATAGGCGAGTAAGTTTAAGTTTAATATGCTTTTGAAATGAAAGAGTATTGTCAAAGTAGATCCCTAGACTCTTGGCCTCCGAGACTACTGGCAACGAAATATTATTTATTTGAATATTAATAGTTTCAGAGATATTGTTAATTTGAGTTTTATTGTTTCCAAAAAGAATAATAGATGATTTGTTGGGATTGAGTTTAAGGTTATGGCCATGAGCATACTTATTAATTTTATTAAGATATTCATTAAATTTTTGCTGAAGTTCTGGTAGAATATTAAAAGTGAATGACAAATAAATTTGAAAGTCATCAGCATATTGCTGAATTTTGGAGTACCTATGTTAAGGTATTATGCATACTTGCTACGTATATAGAAAAGAGTAGTGGCCCTAATATAGACCCTTGAGGGACTCCAGCGCTTACACGTAAGACGACCGACTTAGACTCCTGGCCATCATTCTCCAGTACTACACAGTGCTCCCGATTTTCTAGGTATGATTGAAAAAAATTAATACAAGACTGGCAGTCCAAAAAAATCTTAATTTTGCCAGCAAAATTTGGTGATTAATCGTGTCAAACGCCTTGCTAAAGTCCAATAGGCCCAAGCATGTCGCTTCCCCCTTATCTTGATTTAATCTAATATCATTAACCAGTTTTATGAGACATGTGGTGGTGCTAAAATTCTTTCGAAAGCCTGATTGACAATCAGGAATAAATAGGCTGTTAACTGATAGGATACATGTTTTTCTAAAATCTTTGAAACTGCCGGTAAAATGCTAATTGGCCTGAGATCTTTATAATTTTCTGGAATATTTACTTTGGGCAGAGGTTATTAGCTAACTTTCATAGATCCGGGTAAGCACTCTCCAAAATGCATGTATTTATAATATGAATCAATGGTTTCTTGCAAAAAGGAAAACACAGTTTCAAATCTTTTATAGAAATATCATCCTCACCAATGGCATTTGTTTTAATAGAATTTAGAATTTCAATTAAAGATATTTCGTCTATTAACTGGAGCGTAAAATTATTTCTTATAGGGCTAAAAGAATTTTGTTTGTAAAATTCCAGTTTTTCAACTGAGGAAGTATCCGTTACATTATTACAATCAGAGAAATATTTGTTAATTTTTGTTGCATCTGCAAGTTGTAAAGGAATGTCTAATTTTGAATTATAAGTTAATGTTAAGTTTTTTGCGCTTGTCCAAACATCTTTGCCTGTTTTAGCACAAAATGAGTTAAAAAATGCAATCTTTTCTCGAGCGAGAGCGTGTTTCGTAGCTGTCGATAATATTGAAGGCGGGGTTCGGTTTTTTTTTATATACTTACGTTAAGCTTTGTCACGCAATTTCATTAAAATTTTAATATTCGGTGTTATTCATGGTGTATATTGCCTTTCCTTAATTTTCCTCCGCCTATATAACCGGGTAGGACTAGTAATGTGTTGGTGAACGATAAAATAATTAAATAAAGTAAGAAGCTTTGATTTGGGAATACTGTCTTGTAGCAGGTCTATATTTAAATCCCCTGTAATGATTACGTAGTCATAAAATGGTAGTGACCAACTTATAACATCTTCCAAGCAATCCAGAAAGTTTCCAACATCTGAGGAGGGTGGCCTGTATACTGAAGCGAAAAAAAATGTTTTGTTTTTATAATGAAACTTATTGCAGATAATCTCACAAGCATCACTCGAGACTCCTATATCAACTAATTGAAACTGGATATGTCTGAATATAAATTCCAACCCCTTGGTCGATCCTTCCTTAGCAATCTATAACCATTAATATTAAAATTACTAGGGTCATGCTGAGGTGTCAGCCAGGTTTCTGATAACCAAAATACATGAAATTTCTAGTCTGCCAAATATGTTACAAGCTCATTAAATCCTGTGTTTAAGGAGCGAACATTTAAATGCCCCACACATAAATTATTGTCTCTGGAGACCTTGTTATTTTGTGACTGTATATCCGCATGCGCAATTCGACCTTCATCCATATTCAAAAATTACGTACTCCCCTCCGCCAACACCGCCGCCCGCACTGCACCGCAACCCCAAAACTACAAGTTCCATCAACATACCCCTAATACATAAATTAAACCAAAAAATCCCTTGCAATGCCTATTAGCAAATAAAAGAGATACTAAGGTTCAGACATCTTGAATGTAAAAAAAGATATGAATTACCCCTAAAAGAAAATATAAACTTCCCCATACGATCAAAACTCACTTTACATTAAAATAAAAATTCAGATTTGATAAAATGGAGTAGATAAGATAACATATGGGACGCAAAGCAAACGGCCCCGGCGGTATAAGCAAAAAAAAAGGTAACACAGATAAAGCAATTAAATCATTAATTTAGGCAAGACTAGAGCAATAATTTCCTCAGTGTGTGTGTGTGAGGGCTAAGGAAATTCGACGGTCTCGGTCTTATCTGACGAACGTGGAAAGCTTCTAGCAATAATGGAAAAAAACGTTGGCGTTATGGCGTTCACGCGCTTGACAAACAATACAAAAAAAAAACAGATAAAATGCTTGCCTGATGCAGCAGTATTCAGATCCCGATTAATCGGTCGTGTCAAAACACAAACAGAAAATCAACACAATATATCCCCAAAGAAGGGGTAGAATTGAATCACAATTGAGTCTCTACGACTGCACTATCAGCAAACCTCCTCTTCGCCTCGAAGGGTATTTTAGAAGAGCCAGTTTTCAATCAATTTGCCTTTTTCACTTCTACGAGATTAGAGGGGGGGATAGTAGGGCGGAGAACTGCCGTATCGTATTCTAACGAGGAATAATTCTGAGATAATAAACAACTTAGTTCTCGTTTATTATGGTTGTAAAACGACTGCGGAAGCCACAATTAATTCATCGAAATTGAATGATTCAAGAAATACTAGAGAATATTCCCTAACAAAACGATAAGCTTTTAAAAAATTAAATCGACAGCTGGCGTTTACAAGAAATGGTACATTTCTATTACTCGGTCGAATGTTACAAAAACTACAGCCTGCCGTGTGAATATATTTAGAAGCAGAGGTCCTAAAACGATCTAACGATCTTCAGAAATGGCGGCCGGCAATTATTGGTGTTCCGCAACCAAGGGGTTCCCAAAAGGTTATGGAATATTCACCCCGTCAGTAAAATATGGATCGACGAATCTACTGCAGCGTATTGTAGACTTGACGTATTGTATTAACAGACTTCTTAAAAATATAAAACGGTTTGCTGGCTGTTCCACGATAATGTAATATAAATCAAGCCATGCTATTCTAATAATAATGTGCATCGCTTATCAACTAAAATAAATAGAGTCACAACGTGTTATAAAAGCTAATACAAATATGTCGTTAACCTATACTTAGAATATAGTTAATTTATATTAAGAAAAGCGGCTATTTCAAGCGAATGTTAGCAAATCAAATCAATATTTAGAATTATTAAACCGATGAGTACAAAATACTGCATCTTTTTTCATAGATGCGGCATATAAATGAAATTTTAAATCGAATCGAACTGTTACAATGTAACTTTTCTACAATTGGCAACCCTCTACTGATTGTTATTAGCGTTAGTTAAGAATGGACGTAAAGATAATCAGGAAACCAGGCTCGAAAACAAATAAGCGTTCTGCAAGAAGTTTCATTATATTTGTTGCAAGGACATTTTGCTTACACAAGTCGTAGGGTCAAATTCACTAAATACATATTGATATATTATTAGTAAAAATAATACCCTAAATAAACCTACAAATAACCATAGTAAATTGCCCACAGATACAATATAATGTATAGAAAATATTCAGCTCAAGTCTTCAACATCGTGATTATAAAACTCCTCAATTTCAAATAAAAAATTTCTAATTTCTTCTCTGAAGATTCATAATGGCAGATTCCTCACATAGAATGGAAACTTATTAAAAGGTTTGAGCGTGTAGTCATTTAAAGGGCTTCAAGGTGCTTTTTCTCTCAGATTATTTTATTATTTTGTTGCCTTGCCTTTTTCAGGCTAGTTTTCCTATTCTATTTCGAATTTCTGTTAACAATTGTAAAGATATTCTATTGACAATATTGACGATTGTAAAGTTATTTTGTACTTATCATTAATAAATTATTTTTATTCTTATTCTATTCTTATAGGCAGCAACTATTGCCTTGCGCTCAAGACCAACATTATTACGAATTTCGACCGTGATCCTCTCTAGGGACTCCCTGAGTGACATTGAATATCATTCCCAATTCGTCTCTTTTGGATTCCTATACTTGATTGAAATACATGGTGGTTCAACTATATCCTGTCTGATCTGTTTGTGGTCCAAACATGAGGGTAGTGTGACACATTCTGTCTCATATAATTTGCTGTGATGTGTCACAAGTTCCCTCGAAGTGTATTTTTTTCAGCAACAAAAGACCATATTGCCTAACAACAGCGAAATAGTGCAGATGTATCTCAGCAATAGTGTTCCATGCACGCCTACGGCATACAACGAAACTGATTACACTATAGTACGAGAGGTGAACTATGCCGAACTGGATTTAGATGCAGCCAAGAATGATAATGGAAACTACCTCAACGGGCAAACAGGTATGATACGTTTAAAATATATTGTAGCTGTTTGTACTGAATCAAAGATGTAGTAGAAGGGCAACATAAGAATTTCGGAGGAAATAAATTAGTGTCTACAATACTATATCAAAATATCAAATTCTCTTTTTTTGTGCAAAAACACTGACTTGAACATATATTGGGAATAAATGTCCTAATCTCACTTATTATGTAGCAACAAAAAAAAATCATATTTGTAGACGACCAATTCAATTCTGAACTGAAAATGCAACTTGTCAGTTTAGTGATTAATATGCAAATATGTCTTAAGTTTTTCGTCAAACTTTATTTAGTTTATTTATAGATTTAGTTTTGTCCAAATTCATAGTGAACTTTAAATTTGTTTTCGAATTGAACTACGTTTGATCAATAATTTGTGCTACATGCTTTCATCAGATTCTCGTGAAGGAATCGTGTCATCTGCAAATAAAGTCAAAGTCAAAATTCTTAATTAATTTTTTTTTATTACAAAACCACAAATACTTTGCATATACAATTGAATGATGTGGCGTCAGTAAATAGAAAATAAAATACTTTAAGACAAACCCTCTAACCTAAATTAAATTTGCATGCAAATACAACATAATCACTTGACATGTTATGAAAAAATTAAAATTATTCACTACGTTACATAAAGGTAAAAAATGTGTTCTAGAAATTCATTTAATTTTTAAAACACTTTAACACGCGTTTGCCGAACCCATCTCAGTATCATTGAGCTGGGATGTTCAAGGTTATGAGGATTTCTGGTGTTAAATTGATGCTGGATTTCTAATCTGGAGAACTGGTATCTAATAGAAAAAGATCAGTCACTCATATACATATAACTGTTGACTGATAATTCGCAGCCAACGATATAACCATGCAGGGTACTATTAACATTTTTTGTAATCTTAACTCGTTTCCATCCAAATCTAAGAGTATGCGCATAGCTCTCTTTTGTGAGGCAAAAGCGTGATGATTAGCATCTGTAATTTGTAAGCTAAAGGTCCTATTTCTCTAATTTTTTTTAGGTCCAACGATACAGAATCCTAAAACAAATTCGTTGGCGCCCGCTCTGCTGGACAGCCCGAGTCTCCAGAAGAAAAGTTACGCGACAATTGATTTTCCAAAAACTATCGCACTAAGCCAAAGTATTAACCCCAAAGCCGACATGGAAGAGGGAAGTAGAAAAACGAGGCATAATTCGACTATTAACTCTTTCAGCGATTAATTCAATTATTTGCGTTTTGTTTACCTCATCTGATTTTACCTGAATGTATAACCTTCGGTTATATCGGTTGTTTTCTTGCACTGATAATATATATATGTCAGCTGTTTCAAGAAGTGACAATGGGCTCTCCAGTAATATATTTTATTGCATACATTTTTTCAAGCTATTTGTTGTTAGGGGTTTGTTTCTTGTTCTAGCTCATCTTCAGAAATACTCCTCACTGATCTCCATTGCATACATAGTTACCTTGTGATTTAAGAAGCAGTGATTCGATTGTGTAGGTATTTGCTCTTTCTAGAGCATTTTGAAATTTGACACATTACACAATACTTCTTCCATGATGCATTTTTTCTGTACATAATGCATATATGTATTTTAAGTTGGACATCTTGTATGTGTCACACTCACTAGTATGAAATATTTTGACTTCTTTTTAGAATAGTTACGTAATGTTTTCTAGGTTTTTAATTTTAAGTAAATCATCGAAAACAGGTTTTGCCTATTTGTAAATATTGGTCGAAATTAGTTCGCTTTCAGATTTTAGTTTATTAATTTTTCGAAAACGATGGCAGATTTTCACCTGAAATGTATTTGACCACAATATACAGAGATCGTTCAATTACAAGATGACGCATTCAAATATCAATTTAACACAAAATGTTAAAATTACCACGTGTCAGTATGAAAATCTAATTCGTCACGGTGATAAATGCAATTGTTTGTAAAAAAAAAATAATTTTATTTGTGAAAACGATATTTGAGACATTATAAACATCTAGAATCAGCATATTTAACGGAATATAAGTTATCATATATCAATCTATTCCGCTCCACTAAAGTCTATCTATTTATCAATGGTTTTCAATGTTCAGTATATTAATCGGCAGTGACACCTATCAGTAAATGGAAAATTTTGAAATGAAGGTGTATCATCTTGGTGAGAGCGTTTGACGCGGTAAGTGTTATTAATTTTCTGGTCTAAAAATATTTTATTCATCCTGCATATTGTAATCTACTAAAAAGCATAAGCTACTAAACAAATATCACCCTGTCGCAAGTTTGAACTTGAACTTGGAGATTGTTATATAAACATTAAAGGCAAACTATAAACAACGCGAGCAATCAACGGGAGCGACTTTGAACCTTATGCATGCAATGATCATCACTTTGTTTTATATAAATACGCTACCGAACCCTCAGTTCGGCAGACTTTGGACTCACCTCCAGCTCCCAAGGTTAGTCACTTGACGACTGCCTTCTGGGTTCTATCCGCTCCTAAAGTTAGCCATACGACTGCTTTAGGTTCCATTCTTTTCCTTTCAAACCTGGTACCGGTTAGTCACTTGACGACTGCTAGGACCAGGGGTTGCACAACCTCCATAGTAAAGTCTTGACAAGAAGTTTGTCAGAGTGTTGAGAAAGACAAGTGACTAAATAGTCAGTTAAAAAGTTTAGTGAAATCTCCTAGTGCTCTTAAATAAAACCCAACTCTTAAGAAAAACTATAAATTATAAGACAGTAAACAAAGACCTATAAACAGTACCTCACATCGAGAAAACATGCGCACCGTCGTAATCGGGTATAATAGAATCTCATTTTGTCTGACCAATAATTATTGTTAAAGTTTTATCGTTAATACATTGTTATTGTTATAAACTAAACGTGCTTACTTTATCGTCTCTTCTTACCCCATGTAACGCGATCCCGGTCTACCTCAGTTACTCCCCGGCACGCTAAACAAGGCGTGTCCTCACGAGTAGAACATCCAGTGGTAGATTAGAGGAAGCATTGAGACCTCGTCATTGTACTAATCGCGACGAGGCTCTTCTCTGAGAAGTTATTCTTTAAATAAACACGCTACCCTCTAAGCTACTCGTGACAATATTTTTCAATAATATTTTCATTTTTCAAATATATAAGTAATAATTGTTTCAAATTCACTTAATTATATTTGGCTAAAGCGAGAATTCAGCATTTTTATATTGCACTTTCGGGTGATTGACGATTTCAACAATCTTGACTTTTTTATGGCGACCTTTAGGTTTGAACACCGATTTTTCGGGTTGATAATTGCGTATCTTATTGGTCAAATTCGTGTCATTTTAATACTGGTTCAATCCAAATATATAGAGGACGTAATTATTTCATCGTTTAGTGGTCATACATATGATTTTACATATTTTCATTTAAATTGAACAGTATTACTTGGGAGATTCTCGTAGCGAATTTTATATGTTGCTGTAAAAGGTAGTTAATTGAATTTGAGTAGAATTTCGCTGGATTTTCCTTTGTAGTATTGTTGAGCATAGATTTTTTCAGGCTTATTTCATTTATATCAGTTTATTTGTAACATCAAGCGAGGCATATAATTATTAGCACTTACCGTGTCACGTTTTATCAATTTTGTACCGACATTAATTTACATACAGGGTGTAAATTAAGTACTTCGACAAACTTCGGCAAATGATTCTTTGATTTTAAGTCAAAAAGTTCATATAAACATAGGTCCAAATATGCTTCGTTCACAAGATACAGGGTGTCAAACTTTAAAAAAAATCGGTTTTTCGTAAATATCTCAATAGTAAGAGGCTAATTTAGCTTTAATTAGATTAAAATTATTAAGTCCAGTGGCGTCCCGGAAGGCACCTTCCCCACTATTTTTGAAAAAAAATGTGCGCCCAGTGGTCAGTACCTTTTTTACATTTTTATTGAATTGAACCAACTAAAAATACAACTTTTTTGTCTCTTGTGTTTTTTCCGTATCTTGCTTCGTTTTCGAGATAAAAAATAAAAACGACTTTATTACATGTCCCTAAAACAACACATTAAAATAATTATTTATTTTCACGCCACTGCACTGGCAACATTCGCAATTATTTTGCGTTTATTCGTCTTATTGAAAGCAGCTAACCAACAAAAATTAATTTTTTAATTACATTTTGTGACATTTTAAATTTTATTTTTTTAAAATTATTTATTGCATACTTCCGGGGCATGCAGTACACAAGAAAATAGTAGCCTTTGAAAACAATTGAGAGGTTTCCATGGTAGCAGAATCAGTCATGGCAGTTGATTTAGAAGAAAACAGGTTATCATTTTGAAGTTATAAGTAATAATTTCTCATGTGTTTTGTCCAAAATGTACCAATACACAAACGCATACATTCATTTTACTCATGGAATGGCTCGCGGTAATGCACGAGAGGCAAGACGAATGTATCAGGTGCGATTTCCTCAACGAGTGGTGCCATACGTCCAAACTTTTATTAATATTCACGCAAGACTTTGTGTAACTGGCAGTTTTAAATGGACAACAGATGTTCCGGGAAGGCCTGCGACAGTTCGAACAGTTGCGATTGAAGAAGCTGTGTTAAACAGAATTGAAGAAGACCCGAAATGTAGTACACGGAAAATAGGTCGTGAATTGAATATTACACATACACTTGTATGGCAAATTTTAAGGTCCCAACAACTGTATCCTTATCATATGCAACGTGTGCAGGCTCTATTACCTAGAGATTTTTCCCTCAGAGTCGATTTTTGTATTTGGTTGCGTAATCCTGCTGTGTTTGGAAGCGTAATAGAGTAGTAAGAACCCCGGATTTCTTAAGCCATGTGCTTTTCACAGATGAAGACTCGTTTTCTCGAAATGCCATAATTAACTTTCATAACAACCATATCTGGGCTGAGAGTAATCCGAATGCTATGGTAGAAAATCATTTTCATGTGCAATTTTCTCTCAATATTTGGGTAGGCATTATCGGTGGTCACCTTATTGGACCTTGCATTCTTCCGCAAAGGCTTAATGGCGAAGAGTATCGAAGGTTTTTGGAGCATGAACTTCCCAACCATTTAGAAGAAGTTGATTTAGAAACCAGAAACAGGATGTGGTTAATGCACGACAGAGCTCCGCCACACTTTAGTGTCGTTGCGCTTCAATTTCTGGGCGAGAATTACCCTAACCGGTGGATAGGAAGAGCAAGACCACAGGCCTGGCCTCCCAGATCACCAGATTTGAATCCTTTGGACTATTTTCTGTGGGGGTCACTTGAAGTCGTTAGTTATAAAAGCTCAGTCCAAAATGAACGAGATCTAAGAAATAGGATATTTGAATCTTGTGCCATTATTAATCAGACGCCAGGTATATTTGAAAGAGTTCGGCAATCAATGTTAAGACGACTTATTGCATGCGTTGAAGTAGGCGGTGGTCATTTTCAACAACTTTTGTAAAATAACGATATTAACTAATTTAGTTTTAGTCTTGTAAATAATTTAAGTTTTTTACCTGATAATACAATCAATAAAAGAAACATTTTTTGCTTATTTTTCGAAATTAATTATTTTTTATCTCGAAAACGAAGCAAGATACGAAAAAAACACAAGAGACAAAAAAGTTGTATTTTTAGTTGGTTCAATTCAATAAAAATGTAAAAAAGGTACTGACCACTGGGCGCACATTTTTTTTCAAAAATAGTGGGGAAGGTTCCTTCCGGGACGCCACTGAACTTAATAAATTTAATCCAATTAAAGCTAAATTAGCCTCTTACTATCATTAATACATCTGCCAAAGTTCAATAAAATCGGCTTAAAGAATATTGTGACATTTACGAAAAACCGATTTTTTTTCAAAATTTGTCACCCTGTATCTTGAGAACGAAGCATTTTTGGACCTATGTTTATATTAACTTTTTGACTTAAAATCACTGAAAAAATCATTTGCCGAAGTTTGTCGAAGTACTTAATTTACACCCTGTATATGAGAGGTTTATGTATATGTGTGTAAATTTACCTGCTTTTTTCTTTATCGTTTATCTAAGTTCCTATCTCAAGGCGAGATAGTGATTATCTTATCTTTATCTTTGATTAATTGAGGCGTAATTTACGTTCAATTATTGTTAATGTGCCAAGGGCCATATTTATAGATTAAGAAATAAAAATTACTTATCTGGAGTCATAAGACTTAAAGAGAGGTTGTACCTCGTTTTTTCCCATTTTTTGAATTATCGTTGATGTGCCAAGGGCCATATAAAAAAGTAATAGAAATTATGTAGTAAAACTAGTAAAACAAGCCATTACAAAGTGGCGCTCAATGTAATAGTTGTATGTGTGATATACAAGTAAGTTTAAGATTCAAAAGAAACTTGTCCAAACAGTGGCTCTCGGCAACTTCCAATAGAAGATAACTAGATTTTTATGATAAATAAGAAAGTCGAATACTGCGGAGGCCTCAAAAGATGAGCGTTCGGAGGAGTGTTTATCTGAATGCAAAGTACGCAGATTTAAGTCCATAATTCGCGAATTCGTGTGCTTTACTTTGATAAATTTCGATCAAACTAACGGTAAAGCTGGGTAAAATAGGGCCGACATGATTCGCTATAGTTTGAGTTAAGCAGATTTATTCTGCCTTTATGGCGTTACTGGAACCTTCCCACGGAGTAATATTATATTGCATTTTGAAATGGAACAATGCGAAGTACACATTTCTTAATACATAAGATCGAGAGCCTCCTTCAAGGTTCTCAACATAAATAAATTGTATATATTTTTTGAGATTATAATAATGAACCAGTTCCCACTTTGTGTTGGGCTCTGTATATTATATCTATTCCAAATTAACGTATTTTTTGCCATCATTTCACCACTATTTACATAATAGAGTATGTTATATATTATTTAAGCGAGTCGATATATTGCCAAAGACCTTTGTGACTGTAATCACGTAAGATTATTTTTAGCAAATAACTTTGTAATAGTTGTATGTGTGATATACAAGTAAGTTTCGAGTAGGTCTAACTAGGTGTAAGCAAATATTACTGCGTACAAAGATAAAGTACCTTTTTTAATGTTAGATCATAGTTCATTGTTTCAATGTTCTAATCCGAAAGCGACTAGGTAGTTCTGATAAAATATAGGAATGTGGCTTTAAAATACCATTAATATAGTAGAAAAAGGTCAAACAGTATGAGCGTTGGTCCCATTTGTTAAGAGAGATATATTTAATAAAATTGTAATGTAGGTTTTAGATATGTCCTATATTGTTGTGGAGGATTCAATAATTTTTGCCCATTACACCACCTCAGTTGCTGGCTTTTTGAATAAGGCCAATTCGGCTCTGTCCCCAGCACAAGTGCTAGGAAGCTGAAAAACCTAAAAAAAAGGGGAAGGTGAATTTCCCTCAATGCCGCGCCGCGTTAGGGTTACTAAACTAGCAGTTGTGCTATTTACACCCAGATGCTAAAGCCGAATCCACCTTATTCAAAAGAGCCTACAACTTAGGTGGCGTAATTGGCAGCAATTTATCTGATAAATAGTAGGTTTTATTTACAACAAATAGTAGAGCCGGAATATAATTAACTTCGAATAGCGAAATACATTTTTGTCCCCTCGATTCTACAGAAAGTTATAGAAATTTTTGCTGAAAAAGATGCTTTTATGTCATTTAAATGTGAATACTCAGTCGTACCGCGAATTTCAATATTTTCATTCTACTCATCGAAAATTAAACGAGGGCAAGCGATAAGTATCTTAAAACATCCAAATGGCGTTAGTCTTACTAAACTTCTGTAGGCTAGGCAACGCTTGCTTATGCTTCTTTTATTTATAGGTTTTCTTGGGAAAAAGAGTATATAAAACAAAAATTATTATAATTGATATGACGAATTATGCACGAAGGCTCATTCAAAATTGTTAATATGTCTCTCGGTTATGTTTTTGTTCATGGTTTTACATAATATTATGCTTGTTGTTAACCTTGCTCACCACGCAAATGATAAAATATAATGTATAGTCAAAATTCCACAAATATTACTGTTTGTTATCTAGTGCCAACGAAAAGTAACTCGTACATATAGAAATATTGTGTGTACCGAATGTATTATATTTGCCATAGCAATTCTAATTTATTTGAAATACTGGCTACCTTTGAAGTACAATGTTTGTTGAACTCCCAACTATTATTTTAGGTATATTTTTTTATTCATAGGATCACGGCTGTATGTTTGAATGTAGAAATAATTAACGGGTATTCAGCCAATAAGGTTTATTAAAAGATGATCTGTTTTGCGTCCAAGCTTTCGGTCAGTATATCGTGACCTTCGTCAGGGCTAAAAATTATTTTATATACTAATGTACAGGGTGGCTCGAATTCGTGTCTATGTATGGGGAACTCGAAAACCGTAAGAGATACAGTGTCGGTCAAATTAAGGTAAAGTTGCGCATTTAGGTGCCTATCAATATGCCGTTTAGAAAGTTTTAAAATTCCGAGTATTTACGGAGATATCCGGAAAAAACGGAATTTTCAAAATTCGTTTAATTTTTTTCCTGGGCTTATTTAAAAACGGATTTCAAATCTAATTGCACTTTTGCATTGCCACTTTTTTCGCTCTATCTAATGATGTTATCCAGTTTGCAATCCGACGTTTCGTTTTTAAGGGATCATCATCAACTTTCTTTTTTTAAATGCGAACTTTAATTTTTTTTATCGTTTTTCAGATGGTATTGACGTTATTAATATCATTATGTGTTTTTATTTATTTTTATTTGTTTTTTTTTATTTTTATTATTTTTATTTTATATATTTTGCTGTGGCGTAATTTTAACAAATTTAAGGTAGGTACTTTTAAAATTTTCATATTCTATAAAAATATTTTATTTGTTTTTTAGTGGAGCCCGTATTAAAAATAAAAAATAGTAAAATTATTTTTTACGAGAATGTGGCCACGAACTATTAGTAAAACAAGTTGCTTGGTGCAAAGATAAGATATTTTCAACTTTTAACCAATTAAAATATTTATTTAATAGAGAACATCAACAATTTATAATCATACTATACCTTGAGACGGAAATAATAGTCAGTGACGTCAGTCACTCGTTCAAAAACAGACCAACGTGAGCGGCTTAAAGTAATATTTAATATTTAACAATAAATCTGGTATGAAATGCTCGCAAAATGCCGCTTATTCTAAATGCGGACACAGAGTTCCGGCACAAAACGTGCACCGCTGCCAAATTCATTGTGACCCGTATACGCGCGTTACGCGGAGCATTTGAAGCAGCTGTACTTTAACAGAGGTTGGCGATCGACGGTCGTAAATATACTGATATTTTACGAACGTCGGGCGGAGGTCGCAACGTTGCAACAGTAAACGAGCATGTATCCTGTGAGAGATCTGTTGCATAGTCGCGCTTGCGGGTTTAGGTTATCGTTTTGTTTTAACATTGAAAATGTTTCTGTTTTCCTAAATAGGACCTCAAATCGTGAAAAAGTGCATGATACATTTGCCACACAAAACGTCGTACGCATGAGAGATCGTGTTAGCTGGTTTATTTAAACTTAAGTTGATTATAACGTATCGGAATCAGTTCTAATGACTAAAATAAATTGGAACTAACTGAAACTAACCGAAAGTGTATTGAACGACTATCCAAAACTAATGAAAAGCACCAAAACGGGCTAAAACGTATCGAAATAGATTTAAAATATTGAAGTAAGTTAAAACTAACCCAAATTAACCGAATTTTAGTGACTAACCAAAACTAACCAAAAACATTAAAATTGCTTATAACGTATCGGAACCGGTTCAAATTACTAAAATAAATTGGAACTAATTGGAAGTAACTGAAAAACGATTGAAAATATCCAAAAATATCTAAAAGCACCAAAACGGGCTAAAACATATCGAAATAGATTAAAAAGATTGAAGTAGGTTAAAACTTACCCAAATTAACCGAATTTAGGTGACTAACCAAAAGCATTATAATTGCTTATGATATCGAAAGGTGATTGAATGTCCAATCAAAACTAACCAAAACTGGTAAAACATATCGAAATAGATTAAAAATATTGAAGTAAGTTAAAATTAACCCAAATTAACCGAATTTTGGCGACTAACTAAAACTAACCAAACCATTAAAATTGCTTATAACGTACCGGAACCGGTTCAAATGGCTAAGATATATTAAAACTAACTGAACTTTACTGAGACTTGACTGAACGACTAACCAATAGTAGGTAACTAAAAGCATCAAAACGGGCTAAAACGCATCGAAATAGATTTAAAATATTGAACTAAGTTAAAACTAACTTAAATTAACCGAATTTTGGTGACTAACCAAAAACCCTATAATTGGTTATAGTGTAACGGAACTGGTCCAAATGATTAAAATAAATTAAAATTAACTGAAATTAACCGAAAGTTGATTGAACACCTAACCAAAATGGACCAAAAGTAACCAAAGGCATCAAAAGGGGCTAAAACAAGTTGAAACTAACAATTAACCGAATTTTGGCGACTAACTAAAGTTAACCAAAAACATCAAAATTGGATATGACGTATCGAATCCGGTTCAAATGACTAAAATAAATTAAAACTAACTAAACTTAACCAAAAGATGTTGAACCAAAACTAATCAAGAGTAACCAAAATGGACTAAGACGTATCGGAACAAATTAGGACTAAAATAAGTAACTAACCCAAATTAACCGAATTTTTGCGACGACCTACATTATTAACCAAAAACGTTTAAATTGTTTTAACGTATCGGAACCGGTTCAAATGGCTCAAATAAATTGAAAGTTACTGAAAGTAACCGAAAATTGATTGAATAACCAACCAAAGCTAACCAAAAGTAAATAAAAGCACCAAAACGGGCTAAAACGTATGTAAAAAATTAAAAATATTGAAGTAATATGAAACTAATTCAAATTAACCTTATTTTGGTGACTAACCAAAAACACCAAAATTGGTTATAACGTTTTGGACCCGGTTCAAATAACTAAAATAAATTAAAACTAACTGAAATTAGCCGAAAGTGAACGACTAACCAAAAGTAACCAAAAGCACCAAAATGAGCTAAAACATATCAGTACGGATTAAAAATATTAAGCTTATAAGGTGAAATTAACTTGAATTAACCGAATTTTGCCGACTAACTAAAATTAACCATAACGTATCGGAACCGGTTCAAATTACTAAAATAATTTAAAAATAACTAAAGCTAACCGAAAGCTGATTGAATGACTAACGAAAACTAATCACAAGAAACCAAAAGCACCAAAACGGGCTAAACCGTATCGGAATAGATTGCAAAAATTAAAGTAAGTTAAAACTAATCAAAACGAAAAGATTAAATTTGATTATAACGTATCGGAGTCAGTTCAAATGACTAAAAAAAAATTGAGCGAGTCTGGTAGTAGTCGAGACACTGATGTGTAAACATATCCTCTAACGACATCGGTTGTAAAAAAACGACAGCAGCACGTTGTATTCCCGAGCGGTCACCCATCCAAGCACTATCCCCGCCCGTCGTTGCTTAACTTCGTGATCGGACGAGAACTGGCATTTTTAACATGCTATGGCCATTGTTGCGTTTTACCTTGGTCATAGGATAAAAATTAGGTTTAATAACCAAGTTTAAAATAATAAACAATCAACGCGAACGAAGCCTCGGATAAAAGCTAAAAGTGTCCTATGTTCTTTACTATACTCTTGAAAATATTTGTACATAATTTCATGATGATCGGAACAGTTTATGCGTGAAAGCTTAAGAAACAAACAAACAAACACATTCGCATCTGTAATATTAGTTAGGATTATTTCATAATACTTACTGGCAGCTTCGGAGTGGAATAATTCACTGCACAAATTCGACACGATAATCTAATGCCATCAGGAATAACATCAATATATGGACACAGCTTATTACCTAGTAAACGTGGGCCGACATCCTTAGATTTGGGAAAGTCAATAACCAAATTTTGCAAATTTTAGAAGAGGGCTATGACTCAATATTGTTTTAAACGTCTGGGCATCTGAATAATACTTTTGACAGTTCGTTTAATTTAAAATAATAATATGCTCTTTTATCATCTAAAATCAGTTTAAAAACGATTTTAAATGACAAAATTATATAAAAACCCGAAAATTCGGACTTTTTAGGACGATAGCCGTGGCTTCTGACGAATTTGTCGTGGATTTTGAAGCGAAAATTCATTTTAAATTCAACCGTCCATTAAAAATAAGCTGTGCTATGGATCCAAATACACTGCGAATATAATAATTAATAAATAATAATTTTGACTGTTCGTTTAATTTAAAATATGCTTTTTTATCATCTAAAATCCATTTAAAATTATTTTAAATGGCAAATTAGATATAATACCGCCCTAGCGGCTAGAATCGGTTTACACATTTTCGTCCCATTTGCCGAGATTTGTCCTCATATTGCCGCGTAAGATGTTTACAAATCAATAAGTTGGAACTAACGGAAAGTTGTTTGAACGACTAACCAAAAGTGACTAGAAATAGCCAAAACGGGCTAAACAGAATCAGCACAGGTTAAAAATATTACAGTAACGTTATGGCTATAGTCAAAAGCGGTCTTATCGTGCGGGTCCAAAGGTCACATTTTTATTTATTATTTATTTATTTAGTTATTTTTTATTTATTATTATTTTTCATTAAATGTCATTACTTTGACAGATTTTACACGCAAAATCTGCCACAAATGAAGTTTTTACTGAAAATTGTGACCACGCACGATAAGATCGCTTTTGACTATAATAATTATTTTATGTTAATAGATTTTCCTATCTAAAAGTGAAGGGTAATTTTTTCGGTTTTTATATCTGCACATTTTTTATGTGTATACATCTTACGCGGCGGTATGAGGGTAAATCTCGGTAAATGGGGCGAAAATGTGTAAACCGATTGTGACATTATAAGCCGGTGAAGGATTTTTATACAATTTGGCCATTTAAATCGGTTTTAAACGGATTTTAGATGATATAAAAGCTTATTTTAAATTAAACGAACCGTCAAAGGTATTATTCAGATGCCCAGACTTTTAAAACAATATTCAGTCATGGCCCTCTTCTATAATTTTCCATCTATAAGTTTGTTTTTTTTAATGGACGGTTGAATTTAAAATGAATTTTTGCTACAAAATCCACGACAAATTCGTCCGAAGCCACGGCTATCGTCCTAAAAAAATCCGAATTTTGTGATTTTTATACAATTGTGTAATTTAAAATCGTTTCAAAACGGATTTTAGATGATAAAAAAGTATATTATTATTTTAAACTAAACGAACTGTCAAAAGTATTATTCAGATGTCCAGACGTTTAAAACAATATTGAGTCATAGCCCTCTTCTAAAATTTGCAAAATTTGGTTATTGACCTTCCCAAATCAAAGGATGTCGGCCCAAGATGAGTAGCTGGTAAAAGAACAAGCTTTGTAGATTTTCGTGTCGAAAGTATGCAGTGAATTAATCCACAGTAGAGTGCTTTAGGCGGCCTCAATTCTCCCCCTCCAACTTTTTGCCCCCTCACCCCCCTCTGGTGACTTTGAGATAAACCCCGCCCACTTGGTCTTAAGTGTATTCGACCTTGAACGACATTGGCCTAATTTCACCTTGAATGTCCTTGACATTTTACCTTGAATGTTCTCGAGTTTTTGTTGAAGGTCGCGCATATGACCTTGGGATTGCTCCAAGCATGTATGACCTTGAAGGTCCTTGGGACTGTTTTGTGGTGTCTTTTACCTTGAATGACATTGAGGTAATTTGATCTTGAATATGTCTTCGTGATGCAAACGATTTCTGTCAAGAGGTCTCTTGGTGTAGATGTTTAGACAACTGGGTCTCACCTGGACGGCCCGGGTTCGAACCCCGTTGCTTTTTTTATTATTCTTTTTAAGATTATGTTTCTAAACAGTTTTTTCCTTGATTTTGGGTATGTCTTGGGTTAGTTTGGGTTAGCACCTGGTTAGTTTCCTTTCCTTGAGCCCCCGTAACGAGCGAAGCGAGCAGAAGGCCATGCGGATCGGCCAATAGGAAAGGCCGATTTTTATATAGTGCACTATTTGTGTAAAGGATCTTATAATGCCGTTTAAAATGCCAGTTCTCGTTCGATCGCTGAAGTTAAGCAACGTCGGGCGTGATTAGTACTTGGATGGGTTACCGCTTGGGAACCTCCGATAACGAGTAGTAAACTTAAAGTTTTATTGATGTTTGATGTAAACTTTCGATGCAACTTTCAATATGGTATTTTATGATAAGAAAAACCCCTTATCATCCATGACTCTTTTTTTCCTAGCCTTAATGAATATTTTACGATTTGTTTGTAGTACAATTTTGTTGTTTATTACTACATTTAGGAATAATTTTGAATATACGTTTTTTGCATATTTTAGACTAAAATCATGCATATTTATGTGCATAAACTTTATTTTTTTAAGTGGATATTTGCCTAAGTTTACTTATTACTATTCCATTATGTAGTTATTATAACATATTAATTTACAAAGCAATTGTATCCGCCGCTGGAATTTCCTTCTCTCTTCCCTTACCCCTCGAGGCGCGCCTTAAAACTAAAAATGAGTCACTGACTATTATTTCCGACTTGAACTATACGTGATAGTATCTTTTTATTATTTGTAAGCCAAAATCCAATAGGTTTTTTTCCATCAAAGTACCTATAGTATCACGTAGTATGATTATAAATTGTTGATGTTCTCTATTAAATGCATTTTTTTAATTGGTTAAAAGTTGAGAATATTTTATCTTTCAGTAAACAACTTGTTTGAGTAATAGTTGATAGCCATATTCTCGTAAGAAATAATTTTACTATTTTTTATTTCTAATACGCTCCAATTTTCCAACCACTTAATACAAAAAACAAAATAAAATATTTTTATAGAATATAAAAATTTCAAAAGTACCTACCTTAAATTATTTAAAATTACGCCAAAGCAAAAGATATAATTTAAAAAGTAATAATAAAAATTAAAAAAGGATTAAAAAAGAAATTAAAAAATAAAAACACATAATCATATTAATAACGCCAATTCCATCTGAAAAACGACAAAAAAAACTAAGTTCGTATTTAAAAAAAGAAAGTTGATGATCCCTTGAAGACGAAACGTCGGATTTCACACTGGATATCATCATTGGATAGAGCGGAAAAAGTGGCAATGTAAAGGTGTAATACAATTTGAAATCCGTTTTTAAATAAGCCCAGGAAAAAAATTAAACGATTTTTCAAAGTTTCGGTTTTTTTCGTATATCTCCGGAAATACTCGGAATTTTAAAACTTTCTAAACGGCATGGCATATTGTTAGGCACCTAAATACGCAATTTTGCTATAATTTGACCGACACTGTATCTCTTACGGTTTTCGAGTTCCCTATACACAGACACGAATTCGAGTCACCCTATACGATATATCACAATTTTGTGGCAACTTAAAATCAAAACTAGTTTAACTCAATTTTTGCACTTATAACATTTTAAAAAATTGGTAAAATATTAGAATGTCAAAATCAATCTACTTTGTTTCAAAATAAATAATTTACGAGTGTTAAAGGATTGCTTGATATTTGATATTAATTTAGTAATAATGGCAAGGTTTATTGATACAAAATTATCGATTATTTAGTGATAATATATGAGAATAAATTGAACTTAAATCATCAATTTCAGTTCTCTTATTCATAGAATTTGTTTTATTTATTTCGACCATTTCTAAAAATAACCTTTTATTTAAATTTGTTTCTTTATGGAGAATTTTAATTTCATTAAAGTTTGGTATGTGACTAGTAATACAGGGTGTAATTAAGTACTTCGACAAACTTCGGCAAATGATTCTTTCATTGATTTTAAGTCAAAAAGTTCATATAAACAAAGGTCCAAAAATGCTTCGTTCTCAAGATACAGGGTGTCAAACTTTGAAAAAAAAATCGGTTTTTCGTAAATATCTCAATATTCTTTAAGCCGATTTTATTGAACTTTGGCAGATGTATTAATGATAGTAAGAGGCTAATTTAGCTTTAATTAGATTAAAATTGTTAAGTCCAGTGGCGTCCCGGAAAGCACCTTCCCCACTATTTTTGAAAAAAAAAATCTGCGCCCCTGACTTTTTTAAAATTTTTATATATTTTTTTTGAATTCACCAACTTTTTTGTCTCTTGTGTTTTTTTCGTATCTAGCTTCGTTTCTGCAGTAAAAAAATAATTAATTTCGAAAAATAAGCAAAACATGTTTCTTTTATTGATTGTATTATCAGGTAAAAAACTTTAATTATTTACAAGACTAAAACTAAACTAGTTAATAACATTATTTTACGATAATTGTTGAAAATGACGACCGCCTACTTCAACGCATGCAATAAGTCGTCTTAATATTGATTGCCGACCTCTTTCGAATATACCTGGCGTCTGATTAATAATGGCACAAGATTCAAATATCCTATTTCTTAGATCTTGTTTATTTTGGACTGGACTTTTATAAACTAACGACTTCAAGTGACCCCACAGAAAATAATCCAAAGGATTCAAATCTGGTAATCTGGGAGGCCAGGCTTGTGGTCCTGCTCTTCCTATCCAACGGTTAGGGTAATTCTCATCCAGAAATTGACGCGCAACGACACTAAAGTGTGGCGGAGCTCCGTCGTGCATTAACCACATCCTGTTTCTGGTTTCTAAATCAACTTCTTCTAAATGGTTGGGAAGTTCATGCTCCAAAAACCTTCGATACTCTTCGCCATTAAGCCTTTGCAGAAGAATGCAAGGTCCAAGAAGGTGATCACCGATAATGCCTACCCAAATATTGAGAGAAAATTGCACTTGAAAATGATTTTCTACGATAGCGTTCGGATTATCCTCAGCCCAGATATGGTTGTTATGAAAGTTAATTATGGCATTTCGAGAAAACGAGGCTTCATCTGCGAAAAGCACATGGCTTAAGAAATCCGGGGTTCTTACTAATCTATTACGCACCCAAACACAAAAATCGACTCTGAGGGGAAAATCTCTAGATAATAGAGCCTGCATACGTTGCATATGATAAGGATAAAGTTGTTGGGACCTTAAAATTTGCCAAACAAGTGTGTGTGTAATATTCAATTCACGACCTATTTTCCGTGTACTACTTTGCGGATCTTCTTCAATTCTGTTTAACACAGCTTCTTCAATCGCAACTGTTCGAACTGTCGCAGGTCTTCCGGAACATCTGTTGTCCTTTTAAAACTGCCAGTTTCACAAAGTCTTGCGTGAATATTAATAAAAGTTTGGACGTCTGGCACCACTCGTTGTGGAAATCGCACCTGATACATTCGTCTTGTCGCTCGTGCATTACCGTGAGCCATTCCATAAGTAAAATGAATGTCTGCCATTTCTGCGTTTGTGTATTGGTACATTTTGGACAAAACACACGATAAATTATTACTTATAACGTCAAAATGATAAAAAACTACCTGTTTTCTTCTAAATCAACTGCCATGACTCTCAAAGGCTCCTGTTTTCTTGTGTACTGCATGCCTCGGAAGTATGCAATAAATAATTTAAAAAAAATTCAAAATAAAATTTCACAAAATTTAACTTAAAAATTCATTTTTGTTGATTAGCTGCTTTCAATAAGACAAATAAACGCAAAATAATTGCGAATTTTGCCAGTACAGTGGCGTGAAAATAAATAATTATTTTATTGTGTTGTTTTAGGGACACGTAAAAATGTCGTTTTTATTTTTTAACTCGAAAACGAAGCAAGATACGAAAAAAACACAAGAGAGAAAAAGGTATTTTTATTTGGTAAATTAAAAAAAAAATAAAAATTTAAAAAAAGTCAGTGGCGCACACTTTTTTCTTCAAAAATAATGGGGAAGGTGCGTTCCGGGACGCCACTGGACTTAATAATTCTCATCTAATTAAAGCTAAATTAGCCTCTTACTATCATTAATACATCTGCCAAAGTTCAATAAAATCGGCTTAAAGAATATTGAGATATTACGAAAAAACGATTTTTTTTTTCAAAATTTGACACCCTGTATCTTGAGAACGAAGCATTATTGGACCTATGTTTATATGAACTTTTTGACTTAAAATCACTGAAAGAATCATTTACCGAAGTTTGTGGAAGTACTTAATTTACACCCTGTATATGCATGTTCAGATAAAGCAGAAGTGTTTTTTTGGGGTCTTATGTCACTTATATGTCCAGAAATTCTATTTTTTAGATTTTGTGATGTTTGTCCAATATACTTTTTATCACAATTTATTACATGGAATTAAATATACTAAATTTGACTAATTTACAGCAATAGTTTTATCTTTTAATTTTGAATATAAATTACCAATCGATTTAACATTTTTAGTGCTAATTTTACAGGTTCATTTCTAAAAATTTTAATGATTTTCGGAGTAAGTTCTTTGATATATGGAAAAAAAGCATAACAAATTAAAAAATGAAATCAGTAATAAAATTAAATCTAAAAATACATGGATTTAAAATCTGACTAATGTTCACATTCCACCAGCAAATATGATTGACGAAATTACATCAAAAAAACTAAAGAATTACAATTCAATAGGTTCAAAATTTTATGGATTACCTAAAATTCATAAACCTACTCTAGCTTTAAGACCAATGGTTTCTTGTATAGAAGCACCTAATAAAAAATTAACAGATTTCATATCCAATATTTTCACAACTTACAATAAATCTAATAGCTATTATATTAAAGATTCTGTCGAATTTTCAAAATTTATTAATAACAGATTAATACCTGAAAATCATACATTTATCAGTCTAGACCAGTCTTTCTCAAAGTGGGCGGTAACGCCCCCTTGTGGGCGATGGAGCTTTGCAGGGGGGCAGTACAAGGCTCAGAGAAAACTAGGGGGCGTTAAAGCAATCTAGAGGGGTGACGGCAGCCAAATTCTATCTATAAAATTCAGACTCTAAATAGCCCTGCTACAGAAAACAAAAATTAAATACAGTCGAATATTGTTACCCATAAGAAACCGTGTTTTAAGAAACAGCCTCCAGTGAAATTAAATAATAATAATATATAACGAATTGCGAATGCGTCCTAATGATCTGCGATATTATTTCAAATATCCGGTGGCGCGTGAGAGCGCTGGAACGAAAACGTTTCTTGCGCGCGATTCCCGGTTCTGTATGAGCATAATGAGCAATTTCAGTCGCACTGCGTCTCGTCATGAGTAGAGTCCCTTACTTGTTCTGCCTTGCTCATTACGAATTCAGTTACTCAAACAAGTGGTTGCAAGTTTATCTTGTTCCTGTCGGTGCGTGTTACATTTCCATTCTATATAAAGGCAGTGATTGTTTATTTTATTTTCATTAGCATTTTAGCGCGCATTGCATCATCATATCGGTAGCAGATTTTCAAGCGAATATTTTACTCACGTCTAAACCATGTCGGAATCAAAGAAGAAGAGACGGCAGTATAGTGCGGACTATATTAAATATGAATTCATTGAAAATCCTTTCAATCCGTTATCGCCAATGTGTCTTATTTGCCAAAAAACATTTTCAAACGAAGCGATGAAGTCATCTAGGCTACAAGATCATTTAAATAAAGTGCACAAGAAAGACAAAGATGTAACCTATTTTCAAGACCTGGCAAAGAAGTACGCAGTTCAGCCAACTATATCGAAACTTTTCTCAGCAGCTTCTAAGCAAGACGATGACGGACTTCGTGCTTCGTCCAATATCTCATTGTTAATTGCAAAAACCGGCAAACCACATACTATAGGGGAGGATTTAATTTTACCGGCAGTAAAAGAAGTATTAACTACTGTGCTCCATAAACCAGCGGCAGATATTATCCGAAAAATTCCTTTGAGCAATAGGTCTGTGCAAAGACGAATTGATGCGATGGCTAAAAACATTGAAGAATCATTGTGTAATCATCTGAAGACTTGTCAATTTTCAATTCAGTTGGATGAATCCACTTTACCAACTAATGAAGCATTGTTATTGTCATATGTGAGGTTTATCAAAGATGAGAAAATATGTCAAGACCTATTATTTACTAGAAATTTAGAAACAGACACAAAAGGAGAAACCATACCTATGTAATACATTGGGAAAGTTTTGTGACGAAAAGGAAATTCCTTTGAATAATATTATGTCAGCTGCTACAGATGGCGCTCCGGCCAGGGCGTTACAAAGGCTTTATAGCGCACTTAAAACATAAAGTTCCAGGCGTGCTTGCGGTACATTGCGTCATTCATCGTCAGCATTTGGTTGCGAGAAATCTGAGTGAACGCTTGCATACATCACTCCAATATGTTATCAGAGCAGTTAACAAAATCAGAAGCAGCTCATTAAATGACAGATTATTTAGTCAGCTTTGCGTTGTCGATGATGAAGATTCCAACGGTTTGCTACTTCGCATACAGAAGTGCGATGGCTATCAAAAGGTACTTGTCTAACCCGATTTTACAATTTGTTTGACTCTGTGATAGAGTTCCTGGAAAATAAAGATACAGAGTTGCGCTGTAACCTCATCACATCAAGGAATGATATTGCGTACTTGACAGACCTGTATAAATTGTTTAATGATGTGAATCTCCAGCTTCAAGGTGACTACTTAAACTTGATTAAAACAAAAAATATTGTTGCTGTTTTCGTAGCCAAACTGCTACTGTACAAAAGGAATATCGGCAGACATGAATTTAATAACTTCCCCAATTTATCAGCAGCATGCTTCAGTAACGATGACTTGATTATTTACTGTCAACGATTGGAGAACCTCCACAATGATTTTAAAGAACGATTCCAGGATATTTTAAACATGGACATACCAGACTGGGTGTTGGATCCTTTTTCAAATGTCAACACAGCGGGATCATCCCAGTTAGAAGAACAACTTATAGAACTGACAACAAACGAAGAATTAAAAATTAAATTCAAGAATAGCTATTTACCAAGAATTTTGGCTGCAGAAGCCAATCTCCCAACTGTACCCTGGGTTGTGGCCGGTCGTCCAACGATTTCTGATAGCATTCCCATCGTCGTATTTGTGTGAACGTGGATTTAGTGCTGTAACGACGTTGCTAACTAAAAAGAGAAATCGGCTGCAATTTACTGAACGCGGCGACTTACGGCTGTTTTTAAGTGAGTTCGAGTCTGATATTAACCAACTCGTCAAAATGCATCAGATTCATCCTTCACATTAAATAAGTTTAAATTCAAAGCATTTTAATGTCAATAAAAATACTTCTAAATATGATTAAGTGTGACTTTTATTTCATCTCATTGAAACATTTTTTGATCTCAGAAATAGGGTATGGGCTAGTTTTGGTTTTGTTAAAATAAAGTCGGAGTATTTTGAGGTAAGCTTATTTAATATTTTATTACGTACGTACTTCTGGTTACAAAGCGAAGAATGCGATTTTATTATTATTTATTACAATTAAAAATTTCGAAAATACCGTGACTATTATATTGTAATGTTGCGGACAGCGGATTTGTTAGCGAAAAAAAAATACTAATATTCTTGACTAAATATCCATATCGAATACCGTTAAACGGCCCAAAAGAGGCAGGCGGTTTTCCCACTTTCTACTTTCAAACCCCAACCCCCCGTCACCCTTTTATGAATTTTCTAGCTACGCTCCTGAATGTGGGGGCGCTAGATTTTTTTTTATTCTCAAAGTGGGCGGTGGTCGAAATAAGTTTGAGAATCTCTGAGTCTAGACGTTAATCACATACAACATACCAATCAATTTAGTAATCAATAGTATCAGTAAACATTGGATCAGTATATCTGTTAATTGTAATATATCAAATGATATGTTTATTAAAATAATAAACTTTACCTTCAATTCTAATAATTTTTGTTTTAATAATAAATTTTATAAACAACCCCAATGGGTAGTTCTATTTCTTCAAGCATTGCCCAATATGTAATGTAGGATTTATTAGATCAATGTTTAGAAAATTTAACTTTTCAACCAAATTTTATTAAAAAAATTGTTGATGATATTATTTGTTGTATTCCTAGTGACAAAGTAAATGAAATTCTTTTAGTTTTTAATAATTACCACCCAAAATTACAATTCACGATTGAAAAAGAAGTAAACACTCAAATACCTTTTTTTAGATACAATGATAATTAAACAAAACAATAATATTCTAATTACCGATTGGTATTTAAAACCTGTCCACTCTTAAAGATATTTAAATTATTTTTCTTATCACAGTAATAAAATGAAAATTAATTTAGTTTTAGCTTTAAAAAATAGAATAATAAACCTAGTGCATCCTACTTTAATCAATACAAATTTACACAAACTTAAAGACATCCTTGTAGATAATGGTTATCCATTAAATTTTCTAAAAAAATTGCTTTTAAACATTAGAATTAATAACATCAACAATAATATTCATGATAACATAAATAATGATATTTCAAACGTCTATTATGCATCTTTTCCATATATCAAAGTACTTATTCCGAAAATCATTAACATTTTTAGAAATGAATCTGTAAAATTAGCGCTAAAAAATGTAAAATCGATTGGTAATTTATATTCAAAATTAAAAGATAAAACTATTGCTTTAAATTACTCAAATTTAATATAAGTATTCAATTCAATTCAATTAAATTTTCTAAAAAAATTGCTTTTTAACATTAGAATTAATAACATCAACAATAATATTCATGATAACATAAATAATGATATTTCAAATGTTTATTATGCCTCTTTTCCATATATCGAAGAACTTACTCCGAAAATCATTAAAATTTTTAGAAATGAACCTGTAAAATTAGCACTAAAAAATGTTAAATCGATTGGTAATTAATATTCAAAATTAAAAGATAAAACTATTGCTTTAAATTACTCAAATTTTATATAAGTATTCAATTCAATTCAATTAAATTTTCTAAAAAAATTGCTTTTTAACATTAGAATTAATAACATCAACAATAATATTCATGATAACATAAATAATCATATTTCAAATGTTTATTATGCCTCTTTTCCATATATCAAAGAACTTACTCCGAAAATCATTAAAATTTTTAGAAATGAACCTGTAAAATTAGCGCTAAAAATATTAAATCGATTGGTAATTTATATTCAAAATTAAAAGATAAAACTATTGCTTTAAATTACTCAAATTTTGCATATTCAATTCCATGTAATAATTGTGATAAAAAGTATATTGGACAAACATCACAAGGTCTAAAAAATAGAACTTCTGGACATAAAAGTGACATAAGATTTCAAAAAAACACTTCTGCTTTATCTGAACATGCATATATTACTGGTCACATATCAAACTTTAATGAAATTCAAATTCTCCATAAAGAAACAAATTTAAATCAAAGATTATTTTTAGAAATGGTCGAAATAAATAAAACAAATTCCATGAATAAGAGAACTAAAATTATGATTTAAGCTCAATTTATTCTAATACATTATCACTAAATAATCGATAATTTTGTATCAATATCAACCTTGCCATTATTACTAAATTAATATCAAATATCAAGTATTCCTTTAACACTTCGTAAATTATTTATTTTGAAAGAAAGTAGATTGACTTTGACATTTTATGTAGTTCTATAAGTTATTCTAATATTTTACCAAGTTTTTACAATATTTTTAAAATGTTATAATTGCAAAAATTGAGTTCAACTAATTTTGATTGTAAGTTGCCACAAAATTGTTATATATTGTACAGTTGTGTTCATTGAAGTGTTGTACAGCAATTGAGGAGCTTTCAAGCAAAACCGAATAAATCCACTTTTTTTGAAAATTGAGTTAGAGGCGGATACCGATTCAGTTTGTTAAAATACATCATATAAACCAGCTA
>MU188771.1:0-18042 GCA_016904865.1 Pissodes strobi
TATTTAAACTTGAAGTAGTTTTTATTGTCAAACTTTAAAGTAAAGAATGCTATCATCTCGGTTTTGCGCTAGAATAAAATAGAATAACCCTGAGGCATCATTTCGTGGATGGGAAAAGTTTTAAGACCGCGCACTTGAACCATTTTTCTTCTACATTATCTTTGAAAAGGCTTCATAGCATTATTTAGCTTCATAAACCTGCTTACAAATTGAATTATTCGACATCAGCATGTCATATAAGGTTTTTGATCATTTTTCATGTCGAGAAATAACTCTGTTGACGTTAATTATTGATGCAAATGTGAGAATTATTAAATGTCACCGATTCAATTATTTTAAAAAGTGTAGTAAGCAATAAATTCAGTAACTGTCACAGGAATTTTTAACGATATGGAACTTGACACATTCAGAAAATTTATTGTCAGGAAACAATCTTTTCTGATATGACTTTTTTGTAAATGAGTTTGATTTAAGAAAAAAAATGCAGCTAAATTTCTTAAATTATCATATGAATGTTTTCTCATGGGCTTAATTTATCAATCACAGAAATATTTTCTCAGAGGCTTCATTCAATAAATGAGTTTGAAACGAGAGCGTGAGGCCTCTGGACGCATTGTGCGTTCACTCACCTACCAGTTCAGCCTGGCAGCCCGACCTCCCTAGCGAAAGCACACACCTTTCTCGGCTGAATGTTTCATATATCCACTGGGTTCAGCACGCAGCTCCCGAAGTGCTTCTCTCTTATTTTACCCAGCGCTGAACAGAAAGCAAGATAATTCCTTGTCTTCTAAGCATCACCTGCATTCCGAATTTTCTACGATCCGCAGCACGCACAAATGCCTGTTCAAGCGACAGTGCCCTGTGAGGTACCCTCTCATACGCCTCATGTCCTCTTGTTCAAATCCAGAAATCTTCTCACCCTACGACGTGCTGAGCCCCCCAATAGGGGTTCTGGAGTAGACACAATATCTCTTACAACTAGGCCAGACGGCTTACGTGTGACGTCATCAAAAGCGGTCTTAACTTATTTACAGGCGTATATTGAAATGTGCAATTTCTTTTTTCTTCAAACGTCAGTAAATCCGTCATTACTCGACTGTGTAGGCGGCAGTGAAGTTTCGTTTTTCCTCCGCCGGAGCTTTACTTTTCACTTTTCCGCCGGCGGAGGTAAAATTGTTATCATAGCAACATAGATGCAATACAAGCAAACATCAAAATAAGCGTCAACAACTCAAGAGTTATTAAACTAAAATTTGTATTTATCACTCAATGTGTGACTGCATTTCTAAAAATCACTAATTTAGGAACAAATTGGTTATTATTCAAACGAACTTACTTAATAACTGCTTATCAATACGGAATTAAAACGCAATCGAAAACGCAATTTTAAAAATATAATTATTGTTGACAGTGTCCACTGACAGCTTTATGTTACATTACTATAGCAACAACATGAGCCTATTCACCGACACCGCACCGGTCTAAGCCGCCTTGCGAACCCACTTATCTTTAATAATAATTATTATTATTACTATTAAAAAGAGACTTTTTGCATTAATTTATCGACATTTGAAGAAAAAACAGCATATTTTATTTGGAGGAAAAGTTACTTTTCATGGCTTGCTCTCAATTACCAGCCTCACTCCGTTCGGCTGTTAAACACGAGCGCGCCATGAAAAGTATTACTTTTCCTCCATATAAAATAATATACTATTAAAATTTCACAGTTAAGTACACATTTTAGATGCAGAAATCTGATCACTCAAATATTGAAAAATGTTACGAGCATAGGTTAAAAAAATACCTTTCATCAATAGGGAGATCTGTCAAAAATCTGTTACAAATAGATATTACGGTGTTAGGATGAGGTAAAATAATAGGAGCATGATTACGCAAATATTTATAGGAATGAGAGCTCATAGTAAACAAAATTGAAATAAAACAATAGTGCTCGGTAAATACCGATATCTCTCTTTTGAGGTACTCAACAATGTTAGCTGTTCTGAAATAAATTTAAGATTTTGTGTAAATTCATCAGAGCCTTTTAGGTTTAAAAGAATATCCGTTACAATTTTTTTTGTTTTCTCGTCTTCGTCAGAATCAGGTGAATTCATCTCGCTCTCGTTATTGGAAGTTTCACTAGTAATGGGGAGGTCATTATTAAGATGAATTGATATAATATTATCAATTACATCCATTAAACATTCTAATTTATCCAAACTGTCGGTTATAGATGGGGATTTTAAATTTATTATTGAAACAGAAATAGACTGGCCATATAAAAATGTTTCTAATTTTAAATTATTATTTATTACAATCGCCCAAGTTATTATAGGACCAGGAGTATACTCAAGCTTAAATAAAGTTATTTTATCTATAGCTCTAACTGGATACCACCCTTCCTTAATAATAAAATTTGAAAATAGTTTTAAAAACTCCTCAAAACTTTTTAAAACATGTAGCCTCTCTATGGATATTAAACTCTTCTTTACTTTGTTGTATTGCTTGCAAAAATTGTAATTCCTCAAGTTCCTTATTTTTTTCGTATTTACTTTTACGAACAAACACTTTTTTTGAAAAGTAATTGGGGCAGTTTGGAAAAATAGCTGCTATGGTTTCCTTCAATCGAGGGCATTTTAAATGCACTGTAATTATTTTACCTGACTTTGGATCCTGTTGCGAATTAATCCAAATTATATTACCTGCAGAAAAATGTAACTCACACAGTTTAGTGTTTTTATTGGGCACTAAATTGTCTCGCGGGATAGCTTGAAGCCATTTCTTTTGCAACATATCACTTTTTGGAAAGCTAAAAACATGAACTTTAGGGCCCTTCGAGTAGTTTCCACGACAGTCTGGGGCACAACATCTGGACGGCATTGCTCACATAAATTTAAATACAATAAAGTACTGATATTATAAAGAAATAAATAGAAAATCAATCGAAAAACAATTAAGACACCGATCGAAAGTACGATTGCAAAGTGACAACTGACAGGAGGCAGCGTTGTCAGATTTTTAACAACCGTCTCGTCATCCTGGAACTGCTAGCGACAGCCGAAATATTAGATCGTTTGCGTTGGTCGTTGCGCAATGGTAAAAAGTAAATATTGTTACGAATTTGTAGAATTGCCTCGTTCTGACCATCAGGATTTGGTTCGTCTGGGTTGGTAGAATTAGTTTCATATATTATTTGGGATGTAAACTATTTAACGTATATTTAGTCGGACTTTAATTTTTACAGCATTTGTTGAATGACATTTGAAATCATGTTTTTAAATGGAACTGAATATTTATACAAAATAATTAGGTTATTGGTTAGCAACGTTTATTTTCTTAAAGGTTTTGATTCGGTTGTTGCTTCGCTTTCCGGTTTTTATATATTTAATTTTCGGATTTTAAATATTTATTTATATTTAATATAACTGTACTATAACATACCAAAGCAAACTTTTACACTCAGTATCTAATATATTGTTAATTGTAATCTTGGAATCCAAGACGAATATTTTACGTTTCTTTGAAAAACAATTTGTGGTAAACTACAGTGAGAAGTAGCTCAAATTGTGATGAAGCGCCTAATCTGGCAGCACCAATGAATAAAGAATAGGAAGGAAGGAGCATTAGACCATAATGGCTCTTGCATATGGCGACCCAGATTACCAGTGGCGTCTCCTAAAACGATTGCACAACAAAAAAACAAATACTCTCGTAAATACTTACACTATGTATTTATATAGTTTTGTTGTTTATTACTTACTGGTACAGTGATCTCAAAAAAAGTTATAATTTATAAATATTGCCAACATGTATATAAAAATACGTGCGTTTTTTGCGGATCATATAAACGTTTTAACTCTGCTAGATACTTTAGATATATTCGAAATATAAAAATTTAATTCCTTAGGATATATTTCACATGTGTAAACTTCATTTTATTAGTTAAATACCTATGTAAAGAAATCTTGGGAAAATACCAAGAAAAAGTGGTGTGTGAAAAAATTTGTTTTCCCTATAATATGCTCTATGTTTTACCATTAATTTTTTTGGAGAAATATACCTGTTTTCTAGGTTAATAGGTAAAGTGAAGTTTTAAATAAATAACATCACCAATTGACAATTATTATTCTAAATTACATGAATGATTACATGATGGTTACGAGGTATGTAAAAAGCAGCACTTATCCGAAAAAGAAACGCAACTTTCTGTTTTTTTTTTCGATAATTTTTGTATCTAAATGTAAATCTAAACATATAAGTTTAGGCAGCTGAAATTTACATACAGAAGTTTAATTTTCATATTTGAAACGGAAAAGTATCAAACATAACGTTAAAAATGTTATCCTTTAAATCCTATAGCTCGCCTTTAAAATAACACTAAAATATCTAATAAATTAGTCGGCCTTAAGATATTTTGTAAAATTGTCTGTAAATTGCTGTCATTTACAATTTTTTTTTTAGGATTTTTCTTTTCAGTAATGCTTTTTTAGTACTTAAACTACTGAGTAAATAAAATGAAAACGAATTTTTGCAAATTTGGGGTCGGATTCGTTTTAAATAAGGCATGACAGTATAGTATATTATATTATATGACTCATTCTGACGTTATGTTTGGGTGCTTCCTACGTTTTGATGGTATTTCTTGTGTTTAAAGCTATTTTTTGCGATTTACTTTGATTTGGAACATTGTTTATTTCGTTAGTAATATTATTGTAGATATTGCGTTAATTCATATAGTGTTTAATTAGATATTTAGTGGTAAAGGTGTGTATTTTGAATAAAAGAAGCAAAGTAATCATGGTTAGTTGTGCAGCTTGTGGCCCTTCTAAAACTCCAACAAATTCAGAACTTGGAACAACATTTCATCGGTAAGTAGGTACCTACTTTACCCCTTATTTTTCTGGTTTTTACCATTTAATAAAGCAAAATAATTATAAATTGTCTAATTGTTATCAAATAGGTGACAGATCTAATTATGGGCGTACCCGTAAAAAATATAGCATTAAAAATCAATTTTTCCAAGAACATTGGACAGTGCTAAAAGTAATAGATACTTTTCTTTTATACTTGACATGTAAAAGTTTATACTGCCAATAAACTGCTAAAATTAGTTATTTGAATAGGTATATTTGGGCATTTAAAATGTAAAAAATAAGCAAAATATGGTTAGATAATAGTGGGGTAGTTTTAAAGTGTGCTTCTTATTGAAAAAAATATGTACTACCTAATTTTATTGAAGAAGCACCCTTCAAAATTAACGCACTATTCTCTAACCATATTTTGCTTACTTTTGCATTTCAAATGCCGAAATATATTCAAATAAATAATTTTAGCATTTTATTGGCAGAATAAACTTTAACATGTCAAGTATAAAAGACAAGTATTACTTTTAGCACTGTCCAATATTTTTGCAAAAATTGATTTTTAATGCTATATTTTTCACGGGTACGCTCATGATTAGATCTGTCACCTATTTGTTGACAATTAGACAATTTATAATTTTGCTTTATTAAATGGTAAAAACCAGAAAAATAAGGGGTAAAATACCTACATACCGATGAAATGTTATTCCAAGTTCTGAATTTGTGGGAGTTTTCGAAAGATCACAGCTGCACAAGTAACCATGTTTACTTTGCTTCTTTAGTCCAAAATATACACTTTTACCACTAAATATCTATATAAACACTACATGAACTAACGCATTATCTACAATAATATTACTAAACAAATAAACAATGTTCCAAATCAAAGTAAATCGCAAAAAATAGCTTTAAACACAAGAAATACTATTAAAACGTAGGAAGCACCAAAACATAACGTCAGAATATGACATATTATGGTTCCTCCGCAGCCTCCTCGATGTCTCAGGAGTTCGTCGCACGTATTAAGTGTCAAACGGCGCACAAGCTCCTTCCTTTCTCTTCTTTATTCTTTGGGCAGCACCGTATACATGACGTCGAGATGGGAATTGACATTTGGCTACCCCTTATTTCACTTTAAGAACAGAGTTTTGCCCTAAACATTTTCAACAATTTTATTTAGATCAATTCATCTCGATGATAAACCCCGGCGCATCCAGTTATTAAATATGTCTTTTTCAGGAAACATGTCTCATCAGGCCCCTCAGACAAAATTCGCTAGACTTCCTCCAAGGTTAAGTTCCTTGATTTTTTACTTCTGTAGCTATCAGCTTGCGATTTTAATAAAACAGTTTGATTAGTATGTCGACATGGGATTTTACCACAATTACTGATCTTAGCAGTGAATTTATTTTCCGAAATGAAAGCGATGGCATTACATTTGACTTTCGAAAAATATGACATGTATACATTTTCCGAGAACTTACTACCTCCCTCTTGCACTAAACCATGCAGTGAATAACGTGTTACCGTTTTTGTGTAACCTTCAATTTCAAATAGGGTTCAGGATAAATTGCGTCTGTCATTGACTATTTTAATTTCCACAATTAAAACGCGATTTTTATCGCAATAATTAAGAAAAATGGCTTATAGGTTGAGTGAAAGCGTCAAAATATTTGTTATCATTGTACAGTTGTTAAAATTCACAGAAATCTAAATGCAGACACCAATAATACCAGTGATTTTGTTCAGGTTTACAGTTGGCCGAGAGCATTGCTTAGCGCAAAATCAAGTTTTTAAGAGAATTTTAAGTGAGCAATGCTCAAACTTTTCGACTTTGTTCCCTGCATCACCTAATTGAGATTGGACTCTAGTTGCATTTACGTATGGAGATCTATTATCTATTTTAAATGACTTTTAATGAGACGTTTTGTTACAGAAAAGTTCTCCAAAAGCACTCCTGTTTATAAAATAGGTATAGCGTTAAAGTAAAATTCCTCGGGGAACCACAACTATAGGGTTTTTCTGGAAGCACATAAACGTACTTTGTGTCTAATTATAAAAGAACAGTATAACAAGTATGTAGAACTATTTTCTATGAAATAATAGGTAGAAGAAAACCTTAAAAATGTAAAACTAGAAATCTACAAGCAACGACTAAATTCACAGAAAAGTGAACTAGAGATGAAAATCAATAGACATAGACACTACATTGATATCCTGAAAAATGCCATAATAGAAGCTGGAAAAGTAGTTTTGTCAGGAAAGAAAATCGAAAAGGTATTCGACTAAATTAGTTCGACTAGTAGATGAAGAAATTAAATGCAAAAACAAAGATCAAAAATAACACACAAAAACAAAACAGAATATGAAATCAAATGGACAAAGGAGAAATGGACGGAATGAAATTATGAAGAACTCTAAGAACAAATAACAAATAACATGACATGCTTAGCATCCACAGAAAACATAATGTGATATCAGGCAACATAAGGAAAAATCTCATTTATCATTTTTTTCTCGAGTTTAATAAAAGTGTATATTCATAAATACCGAGTAACTGAGAGGACCAGATTATGACAATTTCTAAACAGATCTTAAATGTTTACCTAGAAATTTGTTAGTCTTTAATATCTCATGGAAAGTTGCGATATCATTTTATCAAATATTACATATGTAAAACAGCATTATGTGGCATCCATGGGAAACAATGATGGTGCCTCTTCTATTGCTCCCGTAAAGAAGAAAAACATATATTTCTCGATACTATCGAAATTGTACAAACTGTGTATAGTACTTAGCGTAACAGATGACTTAAGGCTAGTGCTGCTGCAAGTGAAACATGTGATTTGACTAAGATACATTTACTACATTGAAAAGAATCGAGTCAAATCCCAATAAATCAAGAATGAAGTGTATAGATGCCGGTTCCACCAAATGTTTCGACACAAGCGATAAGGACTTCATAAAACGAAAAGTCTACATCTTGCATAAAAAGATACATTACAAACTCTGAAGTAACAGCTAACTAATGACGAAATCCAAATAAGTTATAGCATCACTAGCCTTTGTAGCTTCACATATCGCACAATTGACAGAAAGCAAGTACAAACAGAAACCCATAGATTACATAAATAGCGTCATGAGTAGGTATATAAAATCAACAAGAAAATACCATTCTGAAAATCGTTGAATAATTTCCTTCGATGAGACATGATTTAACACCCATGAAACACCATCCGCAGGATGACGCAATTCCTCCGGTAGTAATGAAAGAAAAGCTCCGTCAAATAAGAGGATTAAGCAAATATTAATTTTGCAGACACATATCAATCAGCAAAGTATTACTTTTCCTGCCTTGGCAGCAAATTAAGTACTTTCTTTCCTAGACAGCAAAATGATTAGTCTCCATGGGAATAAAACGTTTGACGTAAGTTGTCAAACTATAATTATTATGGATATATACATTTCCATAACAACCAACCGTTCCAACACGTGTGGTTTCTATTAAATTTTGTTTTAATTTATCACTACAGAAAAAATAAAAAGATTGTGGGAATTGTAATAATTTACAAATATACAATATACATATATCATTATAAACATTCGGAGAAAAAATTATATGTTCAACTCGGCAGCAAAGTAGATTGACTGCCTTAGCTGAATTCCTAACCACGCTTGGCTATGAACTATCAACCGCGGCAGTCAATCTACTACTTTGCTGCCTAGTAACACAAATAACTATTTCCTGCCGGGGAGGAAAAGTCTTTTCCTCCCTGAGAACAACAATTTTCCTCCCTCTTCCCATAAGTATTCGAATCTTCATATATCGATAGTGGCCCATCGAGGTGGCACACCCTGTATATAAAAAATAACTACATCAGAGGTAGTAGAAAAAACTATATACATACCTCAGGAGTAAAGTGCTTTTCGTCCCTTGGATATTTAATCAAACTCTCCGCGGCAGGAAAAGCAGCATTTTCCTGCCTTGGTATGTAATAGTATATTATTTTATATGGAGGAAAAGTGATACTTTTCAAGGCGCGCTCGTGTTTAACAGCCGAACGGAGTGAGGCTGGTAATAGAGAGCAAGCCATGAAAAGTAACTTTTCCTCCAAATAAAATATGCTGTTTTTTCTTCAAATGTCGACAAATTAATGCAATAACATCTCTTTTTAATAGTAATAATATCTAATTATTATTAAAGATAAATGGGTTCGCAAGGCGGCTTAGACCACGGTCGTAGGTGGCCTTGTTTAGACCGGTGTCGGTGAATTGTAACATAAAGCTGTCAGTGGACACTGTCAACAATAATTATTTTTTTAAGATTGCGTCTCCGATTGCGTTTTAATTCCGTATTGATAAGCAGTTATTGAGTAAGTTCGATTAAATAATATCCAATTTGTTCCTAAATTAGTGATTTTTAGAAATGCAGTCTCAAATTGAGTGATAAATACAAATTGTAGTTTAATAAATCTTGAGTTGTTGACGCTTATTTTGTTGTCTGTTTGTCAGAGAGCTTATAACCAACGAGAGGCGACAAAAAGCCGTCGGCACTTTGATCTTCGTGTACCCGTTTTCCGTTCCGATATTTAACAGCAAACCCAGTTTGTAATCGAGAAAAATGTGTTGGGCACGTTGAGAATGGTTTTACACTGAAAGAAATAATTAATTTTGGTGTAGTAAAGTAGATAAAAAAATATTTGATTTATGGTTTAACATATTTAGTGGCATATAAGAGAAGAGAGGCTGAACATAAATGAAACATGGTAGACTATTTTTGTTTAGATTATATATTTTTAAAATAAATTTAAACAATACTTAATTAAAACACTAAACCAACAAACATTATATAAAAACTATATTTATTATTTGTAGGAAACTTAGACAAAAAAATAGATTTATTCACTATAAATGATATAAAATTCTTAATTTTCTATTCATTTTCGAGCCTTTTGTAGTTTTTATCTCTCTATTCGTATATTTAATTGAGTAAAATATTTTAAAGCTTATAAATAATTTCGTAACATAACTTTTGGAAAATATGACAAGGATGTATACATGGTATTTTCTCCATCAAACTATATAAATGATGTGATATACCTTTATAAGTACAAATGAACTCAAAATTAAAATTAAAAATATGTTCTAATTTATAAATATAATTGATAGACTCTTCTGGTGGGGATTTCAAGCTACCAAAAATGTTAGCCTCAGTCTGTTTGTACGCATTAAAATAAAGTAATACATTATCTATGTCTAAGTTTTGACATTCCTTGCTAAACGATTCACAAATCTCACAAGTGTGGATCTCAAGAGACTTTTTGATAATATATCCAGAGATGTAGGTAATAGTGTACATTAACAGTTTCTTTCCTGTAGCTATAATCTGGTAGAACAAGTGCTTTATTTTCTTCTGGAGTGCCATGAAAAATTGCAAAGTCTAATATTTCTATAGACTTAGTATTGATGAGTAGCTCATCGAGATATCTCCCTCATACCGCCGCGTAAGAAGTTTACACATCAATAATAAGACCATCTTAGCAAATAAATAGCAACAATTTTTACGTGAAGTATTAATATTATTAAAACAATAATTTTAACCCAGGATAATTGGGAATTTCATTATTCATATTCATCACAACAAAAATAGCAAGCGACTTATGTACCCTCCGTTCAGGATCTCGAGGAAAAGAGAAAAAGCTCACTCCTCTGCTCGCTTTCAATCGACATCCCCGAAAGGCACAACTGGTACCAGACATGCTTATAATAAAGAATTATTAATAATTAAACGACACTACTCTCAAATACTTCCACCTCGATGCTCGCCGCAGACAGAAAGTACTCGGACTCTCGACCTAATAAACAATAACATCTGTTCGCAGAGTGGCCTGGGCTTTTGATGTAAAAACCACTTTCCCTCACGCATGCGCACCTGAAATCGGTTGACAGGCTGTCGCCTCTCGGTGGTTATATACTCTTTGTGTTTGTATTGTATCTATGTTGCTATGACAACACTTTTACCTCCGCCGGCGGAAAAGTGAAAAGTAAAGCTCCGGCGGAGGAAAAACGAAACTTCACGGCCGCCTACACAGTCGAGTAATGACGGATTTACTGACGTTTGAAGAAAAATAGCTATTACATGTCGGGTCAGAAAATCGTTGGGTCCGAAAGGCCCTTTGGCTGCTAATGGCAGAGCTTTTTCAAAAATAGTTCAAGAATTGTCTTTCATCAAAATATGCCTATCTGCGTGCGCGTTCTGTTCTTTATAGAATATTCTTTTTCAGTGAAGCTAGTGAATATTAATACGAAAGGACATGCGCTTTGAAATATTGCAAGATTTCCAAAAGTAAAAAAATCAGATATATGTATTCATAATTAATGGTACACAGTAAAACTGCAGCTTCTCTGGGCAAAACTATTGATACTTGGCCAAACTAAGCTTAGTTCAAAAGTTGATAATAACTGAGATAGAGGGCGTCAAAATTAAAATTTCGTTTTTGACTTTCCTAATTAACTTATTTTTGAACCAATATTTTTGCATACAATTTATTCATTGGGGAATTTTTAAGATGAGGAATTTGAATTTTCTGATAATTTTAATGTAGATTATAGAGGCTCGCTCTCTGCGGCACTCTGATTACATAAAAACTAATGTAACCTTATTGCACCCTGGTGTATTCACGTTTTTATTAAAAATATCACTTCTTATCATTTTTACGCAAAAAGATATATTTTGTAAACGTCGCTCCAAACAAATGTTTTGGAGATTTGTGCATTTAAAGTGCTCAGTGCGCTTTTTAAAATGTTGTTCAGGGTTAGGCAAAAGTCTGGGAATGGCAAAATATCGGAAGTAATTGTACAAGTGCATCAAAATTACCGATAATTTTGCATGATAGCGTGTTGTCTAAAAACTGCAATTTTTCTAAGACAACACGCTCGAATGCAAAATTATCTGGTTATTTTGATGCATGAATGTAATTCGGGGGAATATTTCCCGAATAAGGACATGGTTTTAAAAAATATGTTTTTTTTTCTTTTTTAAATACAAAAACGTACATGTAACTGTAAACAAAATAAAGAGACGCAAAAATACGATTTTTTATACCGAAACGAGACGTTTCAGATAATATATATTGACGTTACTTTGACGTTATTTATAAATTATCGCTGTTATCGTAAGTTTACAATTACGAATTACCATAGATATCGGCGAGCTCTTTCGGCTTCTACAGTGCAATTATCCCTGTAATTTTCCGAAACACCCCGTATAATTTTTTCATCTTTGAATTCTGCGTCAAATTTTAAATATTTTCATGTATAAGGTCCTATATCTACCTTCAACTGTTTTTAAAATATTGACATTAAAAATTATATAACTATACACCTTTGACAGGCTGTCAAAAGAGTCTCGACTACTAAGAAATTAAACGGCCACAAATGAAAATACATATTTGTAAAGAAATATATGCTTATTATGCAACACCAAAAATTTTAATTCAATTGCGAATGATTTTCGTTATTTAATAATTAGTTCGCCAGCGACATCTATTCACGAATGGCTTTATTTCGTGTGATTGGCAATTTTAGGAGCGCAGTACGCTATTTTATACCTACAATTAATGAATTTAATTTACTATAGATTACTATATTTAATATTGGGTTTTTCTATGACTTGACGCTACGTGATTTATAGTGGTAATCACATGATATAAATTAGCCAATAATACATCGGCAAGCATAATTTAGTCCAGCGTCTTGAATTTTGAAAGCAAGATCGTTTATCTTGTGTCGAGACATTGACGGGTAAGTGCTGATTCTTAATTTTGAAATATATATAATTCATCTTGCAATATACTTAACTAATTCTTTCTTTTTTAAATACATATTTGTTTATGATTCGTTTAGCCTTATTCGACTAAAACAAGAATTTAGCATTGTTATATTCCACTTTTATGTAGCTTACATCTTCAGTAATATTTAATTATTGTCGTGACCGCTTGGGTCATATTACCGATTTATTGGTGAATATTTGCGCCTCTCATTAATCAAATTCATGTAGTTTGAAAGAGGCTTAGCCCAAATTTAAGGAGAACGTAATTATTTTATTGTTCAGTGGTCAGGCACACTTTTCATGTATTTTCATTCAAATTGAACAGTATTATTTGGGTTGATTCTCAGAGTAAATTCTATATATTCCTGCAAAGGTAGTAAATTAAATTTTCAATAGAATTTCTCCGAATTTTCCCTCATAGTATTGCTGGTTTTAATATTTTTTCTTTTCAGGCCCATTTAATTAAATTTTCAATTTATTTATTACATCAAGCATATAATTATTAGCACTTACCCTGTAGTCTCAATCCTGATGTATCGACGCTATTTTGCATTTATGAGAGGTTAATCTCACATATGTAAATTTATTTGGTTTTTTATCTTTTATCTAAATTTCTATCTCGATGCGAGATAGTGATTACTTATCTTTATCTTTAATTGAATTGAGGAGCAATTGCTCAATTTTTGTTTCTGTGCCAAGGACCTAAGTAAAGTCATAGTACTTACTTATTTTGAGTCATAAGACTCGTTGTTAGAGGTTGTACCTATATTTCTCTATCTATTATTAAATTTAAGGTTACCTTTTATTTAAATTTACCGAGAGTCACTTCACTGAATTGGAACGTTATTCCATTATTTTCTTTTGAATTTTAAATTTCAGTCATTATTTTCTTTTGAATTTCATATTTTAAACTAAAGAAAAGGATATCTTGAGTAGCAGTAGTTATTTATAATTTTTGCTCAACTTAACATTGTAATTCAAGTTTCTGATTATATTTGCTTTAACCAGTAAATTTTCAATTTGTTGACTGCAGCCTCATGTGTTTAACAGTGTCACTGATGTTCACATGTTATTTCCTTGAATATTCTTTAGTTAGCCATATACATTGATCTAAGACTAGTTTATTTCTTTCACAATTAATTTTTTTAAATCTTTCACATTAGTTTTAATTTCATTACTAAGTCAATTTATTCATCAAACAAACTTCAATTCAAATAATTTGATCAATTATATTTGTAATTTAATTATATAGTTAATATATAACTTGTTTTTAATTTATTTCTTTAACTTATCGCAGTATAGAGGTTTGTGAGACATTGCGAATTATAAGAGCAAATTTCTGATATTTTTATCTTTATAGTTATTTATATTTAAGTATTCATATTCAGTTCGCATTGTCGCCCAAACAAATTTCAGCTAATAAAGAATAAAACCGAGTCTCATGCATTTGAACAACTAGTATTTCTTTACAAAATGGCGCACAATGCCATACTTGATTAATTAATTAATATTTAGATAGCTTTCGCTACAAATTAGCGCCCAACTAAATATATCGTTACAAATTGTCGCCCAACTAACCCAATTTTCGCTATATATTTACTTTAAATAACAAAAATATTTACATAAAAAAACTATCAATTCCAAAGAAAAAGATCTGTCCTTGATAGTAATTGCTCAAAGTGGTTGCCGTTAACTTCAATGCATTTGTTTACCCGCTTATTGAACGACCGCCTAATTTTAAATAAAAGGGGTTTAGTGCAGGCTCCAATGGGTTCCTCGTTTGCAAAATCTGCAGACCGCAATCTGTTTTGTGATTTGTGTATCTGAGACCTTTGTCTGTATAAAAAGCATGTTGCCGCGCGCGCGCATGGTGCGATTGCGTTTCGCCCCCCTACTATTTTACCTCCGGCATAAACTAGAAACGTTAGGTTGCCGAGGAATGTGGTATCGCAGAAAAAATAATTCATAACATCTGACGACTGATTTGGGTTCTTAAGACAGTACATTATCATCGGAAACAAAGTCCCCAAAAATCCCCGCATTGGAAAATTTACAAGAGCCAATGGAGATATTACAATTTTAATGTAAACTACTAGAAAGTGAAATTGGCGTTCAGGGCTCCAAGGGGTCATCTGATCATGGTTCAAACGTATTTTTTTTCTGAAGAAAAAGTAATTTTTCAACCCGGAAATGATAATGTTTCCCAATCGGGAAAAATTCTCCGGAAATGGCTAAGAAACTGAGCAAAATGGTCTTATCTGATCAGTTTTCACGCTGACGCGCATCTTGTGTCCGTGTGCGTGTGAAGGCACGTGCACTGGCCCTTGCGAAGGTGTGCGTGCGGTTTCAAAGGAAATGAAAATGGGATAATTGGGTTGTTTAAAGAGGAATAAGGGCACATCAGTCCTTGAAAATATTTAATCAGTATAAATATTCATATTAAATATAGCAGTACCACTTCATATTTAAAAGATATGTGGACATACATTTTCCTGAAACAGTAGTATAAAAGCATGTATGTACAGTTAGATCAGTACGGCTAGAAATACCATGACTTGACAATTTCACAAATAATTATGAAATAAAAAAATATTAAATTACTCTAAACGCCATCTCGAGTGCAGGCTTCAGAATGCGGGTTCAGTTTGTTTTATTCTGACCGTTTCCCTGTAGTTCTTCGCTGTTGCTCTGATGACTTGGATGACAACGCAACGAAGTATGACTGGAGAAAACTGGACTACGCAGCGCGGTTTGTACCACACTGCTCCGACCTGCTCGCTGCCCCGCCGAGTCTACTGAACCTAATTAGGAGTGCGTGCAAATCCGGATGTGGAGATGCGTGTGGATGCTGCGGCCGGTCCGCGGGAATGGTGTGCCGGGAATGATGTCATCACTGCAGTGGATAGTGTTCTAATGCAGAATTGCCTCATAATGAGGAAGACCCCGATGACCCAGATGGAACCTAGAGTAATTTCATTTTATTTTTTTTTTATTTCATAATTATCTTTGAAAGTTTCAAGTCATGGTATTTCTAGCCATATTTTTATAGACTGATTTAAGCGTACATAGTAAAGCTTTTATACTACTGTTTCAGTAAAATGCATGTCCACATATAATATATTTTTTTTACTACTAACATGATAAATCACCATTATTTACTCCATTCCTCAAATGAGAAGTAACATTTCTCACCCTAGGTAAATAATAATATTAAAAAAAACCTAGGTCAATAATGAAACGGAAACGGAAAATGCCAAAATGTCAAACTTGTTAGTTTGACAACTAGTTGTCATTTCGGATTATTTGAAAAATGAGTAGGAAATGATTAATTTCAAAATCTAATCAATTCAAATAATGATAAGGATTGTATCAGTGCTATTAGTAAAAAAATTATATACAGTATGACTCACTTTTCATGATTCCCCATAATATTCTTATTAATAATGCGATTTTGTCAAAATTTAGATCGAAAGAAGGTACTTTGTATGTATGGAGCTGTCAGGAGATAGCTACGATATCTGTCAGTTAGACAACTGAACTTCCAGGCTACCTGATATTTCGAACTATTTGAAAAATAAGTAGAAAATGACTAATATAAAACTCAAATCGAATCAAATATGGTAATATATCAGTGTTAGTAGTAAAAAAAATTCTATATATACCTCGGTTGAGAAGGCCATTATTAACCTCGCACATTATATCCTTCGGCGCTACGCCCCTCAGGATATAAAAGTGCTCGGTAAATAATAGCTTACTTCTCAACCTAGGTACATAATATACTATTTTTTACTACTAACATGATAAATCACCATTATTTACTCCATTCCTCAAATGAGAAGTAACATTTCTCACCCTAGGTAAATAATAATATTTAAAAAAACTAGGTCAATAATGAAACGGAAACGGAAAATGACAAAATGTCAAACTTGTTAGTTTGACAACTAGTTGTCATTTCTGATTATTTGAAAAATGAGTAGGAAATGATTAATTTCAAAATCTAATCAATTCAAATAACGATAAGGATTGTATCAGTGCTATTAGTAAAAAAATTATATACAGTATGACTCACTTTTCATGACTCCCCATAATATTTTTATTAATAATGCGATTTTGTCAAAATTTAGATGGAAAGAAGGTACTTTGTATGTATGGAGCTGTCAGGAGATTATGTTACGATATCTGTCAGTTAGACAACTGAACTTCCAGGCTACCTGATATTTCGAACTATTTGAAAAATAAGCAGGAAATGACTAATATAAAAATCAAATCGAATCAAATATGGTAATATATCAGTGTTGGTAGTAAAAAAAATTCTATATATACCTCGGTTGAGAAGGCCATTATTAACCTCGCATATTATATCCTTCGGCGCTACGCGCCTCAGGATATAAAAGTACTCGGTAAATAATGGCTTACTTTTAAACCTAGATAATATACTATTATGTCATACCAGTTCATTATTGTGTTTTTATACCTTAGATGCCATTTACATAATGGATTAGTTTATGCCCGTGCGGGCATAAAATCCACTTTATGGCCCGTGCGGGCATAAAGTACACTTTATGGACTCAAATAATTGAATTGAATTCGTATTTTTTTAAATATTTACATATTGTGAATACAATAACGAACTAGTATGACATAAAAGTTTGTATGCACCACGGGTATTAATAGATGTGTACGCCCTCGGGCGACCTATAAACCCTCTGGCCAGAGGCCCTCGGGTTTGTAACATTGTCGCCCTCAGGGCATAAACATCTACTTAATACCCTTGGTACATAAATAACTATTAAGTATTAAGTGGTACTGTTATATTTAATATGAATATATATAAAAATTACATATTTTCAAGGGCTGATGTGCCCTTATTTCTCATTAAACAACTCTTTTATCCCATTTTCATCTCCTTTAAAAACCCATGCGCGCTCTCGCGCAAACGCCACGGCACGCGCCTTCACACGCACACATACTCACACATTTAACACACTCACAACACACGCATGCACTCACAAGATGCGCGTCGGCTTGAAAATTGTCCAGATAAGCCTATTTCGTCCCGCTTTTATTAAGCCACTTCGGGTGAATTTTTTTCTTGATTGGAAAAAATTGTCATTTTCGGATTGAAAAAAAAAATTTTTTTCAAAAAAATATATTTGAATGATGACCAGATGACCTCTTGGTGCCGTGAACGCTAATTTCACTTTCTAGTAGTATAAATTTAAATTGAAATATTTCCATTGGTTCAAAATTTGTAAGAAAGTAAAACACTGTTTTTAGAATTAACTATATTTTTTTTTCTATGATTTTTTAATTAAAATTAAACGTATTGTACCTACTGACTTGTGGTGT
>MU188771.1:23042-58889 GCA_016904865.1 Pissodes strobi
TTTAGTAACAATAATTTAATAAAACGGTCCAAAAAGCTGAAAAAAAAACCTCTTTTTCTAAATTAATAAATAGAAAATGGTAACTATAAATAGGTGAAATACTAAAACACAAAAATTCTATATTCTGTCAATGTCTAGCGTTTATTACTATCCACTGATTAATCATCTCCTGGTTAGCGAAACACGCGTCGGGGGCAAATTTATGATTGGCTCTTGTGGATAGAACTCTGTTTTAGTAGTTTATTACTATATTTAATACATATCGGCAAAAGTGAAAAGTATTTAATATTAACATTGTCAACAAACCAATCTTGATGTTTAATGTAGCCGCCATTATTTTCATAGCGAACCCGGAACTCCTTTTTAATTTTTCATCACTAGCGGCAATAATATAATTCTCCTTGTTTACCTGTATAATTTCATGAATAATTTTGTTTTTCAATTCGTCAACGTTCCTGCTTCTCTGGCGATATACTGTAGTTTATGTCGGTTACCTGAATATCTAGGGCAAACTGTTGCAATGTGTTTGTTATTTTAAGTAATAAGCTAGTTGTTTTATTTAAATAGATAACTGATAGATATGCAGCTTGCAAGCTTGTCAAATAAGGTATATAAATGTGGGTATACTAGCTATTGAAAACTATGAGAACTGACCTTTTTGATTTTGACTCCTGCCGACCGGAACTATACAGTTTTCAAATATCCCCATAAAAACAAGTCCATTATTATAATATCGTTGATATTTGGGTAGACATCTGATTGTTCCATTGCGGCCAATCCACTTGGGGCACCGAACATTAACAATAGATTAGAAGGTTCACTCTAAGCCCCGCCTTCAATATTTCTCTCCTTGTCCCATCGCGTACATCAAAAGTGTCGATGGACCTTCTAGTCTCTTGTTAATGTTCGGTGCTTGGGGGTTCCGATCGTTTAAAAAGTTGACAACATCAAGAATTGCATGAGCTGAAGATCCATCCTAGTGCCATCTAATAGGTTCATATTCTACCAGTGATATCAATTTAATTTTGAAGCAGTTGTAGGTATCTTTGACCAGGTAAATTACGATTCAAAAAAATGGGGCCAATGAACTTATTATTAATAATTTCACACCAGGTATGAACCGATGCTCTTCCTTGATGTTTTATGGCTTCGTACCTCCTCGGGTTTTCATGAGACAAAAAATGCCTGTTATGTTGATTATACATATCTGCAATAGTGAAGTAGTAGCTTCATCCGTAAATAAATCTGGATCTAATCTACATCCTAATTTCCGATTATTAGACCGGATACCAATCGAAAACATATTTCTTTCTGTGCTGCCGTTAGACTTGAAGAATTCGAAACAGAATCATTTTATCCTATTTCAAAGTTCTTTGTATGCTACCGTAACTAGTTGTTCACCCTCTTGTGTACTGTATCTGGTATCTAGGCAGGTTTCTGTAACTGAATTTCTTGGATTGTTTCTAAAATAATTTAGCAGTGAACTAACCTGCTCGATGCTTCTTGCAACGATGCACTTCTTATCAGGTAAATACTTAATTTCCTCGCATAAACGCTTTAAATTTAAAACTGTGCTCTATGAAATACGTCTATTGTATTCGGCAAATATCTCCGATGGGCCTCTCTTGCATTCGTAAAACAGTTTTATGATCTAAAATCTATCTTGATGGAAATGTTTCATGTTAATCAACACTAAACGATAGACTTTGATAGAATATCGACTTTATTGTGTTTTACCATTTCTAGTTTGTTACCTTTTTTATTTACTGATTTAAATAGGTAAATTAATTCTGTTGTTACTAAAAATAATTTCCTTTTTATTGAAACGTATCGAACAAGATGAGGCACTTTCATAAACGAACTAATAGAAATGGTGTTCCAATATGAAAATGTTAATTTGATCTCTTTTGTTTCAATTCAAATTATTTTCTTACGAGTTCTTCCAGATTCTACGGAAGAAAATTCACTAGGTAGCTATTTCACATAAATAAAGACAATGGGAATCCAAGAAACATATGCATCTTTCATAATACATCATAGTCTATGTCTTTCAAGCAAAATATGTTTGCTTTGCTACTTCTTCCAAAAACTACTAAGCATAATGATAATTATGATGATGATGAGGATGGCGATGATAAAAATTATGATAATGATGATGCCATTGATGAATTTTGTCATAATTTTGAGAGACCATTGACACGTAAACTGCAATGTGAATAAAATACAATTCACGCGGACTGGTACTTTGTTGATTTGATGTTTCGTGCATAATACACGATTTCAGTTCTGGTCTGTATATGAAATCTAATAGAGCGTGGCCCGGAAGGCAAACTTATTTAAAAAGCCTGCAGATTTAGTACAATTTTAGAGAAATATACTCGCATAAATTAAATGTATAAAACAGAAAACAAAAATTCTAATTAGCAAATATTTATTATATTTATAGGGAAAGTAAGTAGTGGTGTTTCCAAAGTAAAAACAGTAGTACACTAAATAATAAACGTAGAACATTAAATACTAAAATCTTACATTTTAAAAGAAAGATTTGTGCTTAAGAAAAAAAGTATTCAATTAAAAAATATGCGTTTTTCGCACTTGTATGGGGTTTGTTTTACTTTTAATGCAGCATGTTTTCTGTTGTGTTTGGCGCCCATGTTTTCTAAGCTGCATTTCGCTATACGGTCTGTAGTCTTATCTTCATCTTGTGTTCTATTTATAATCGCACCAATGTAACAACTTTTAAGAAAGGATTCTTAAAAGCTGCTAGCTATTTTTATATGCTTGCCTGTTATACTTTTGAAATATATATGTGCATTAGCAAGCCTGTAATCAACTTAATGGTCACTTTTCTAACCGTTGCGTAATTTTTTTTGAGAGCGACAAAGTATCACTTTGCGCCCTTATGACACACCTATTTCGTCCACAGCGTTGGGTATTTTTTGATCTAAATAATTAAATTTATTTTTATATGAGACAAAATAAAAAGCGCCTTTAATGGGGCCTTCTCAAAATTCTCAGAGTGTACATTTTGTCCAGATCAGAGGAAGCCAAATATATTTTGTAAAGCTTCTCTTAGAGTGCTACTTCACAAAGCACATGTGGAAGTTGAATTCTTGCAGTCTTCATGTCTTTTGGCTAATTTAGCTCCTTGGCTGGCAGATTTGGCATCAGCAGTGACACATCCACTTCTGATTCGTCGGTGTAGACTTCGGTGACCATTGTAATGGATCTGTTTTTTGCCAGCCGAACAACAACATACATTCCACTGAAAACACTCAAAGTTTCGGATGGTCTGAGGGCTTTGGTGAAGGCATCATTAAATTTAAAGAAGGCTCATCATCATACTGGTCGACCAGTGAGAGGAGACTGGACGGGAGAGACGGTGGAGCAGGTGAAGTTGGAGGGAAGAGAGGGGATAGGCTTGGCCTGTACGCACGCAGAGCGCCGGACGCCAGCAGCCGAAGCCCCCGGGTAGCATTGTTGTATCGAGCTTCCAGTAAACCTCTTTTTATAGCGTGACTGTAATATAAATGTTATATAATTATTGTTTCTCCAAATATTTGAACATTCATGCATAGCCCTCCGCTCGCTACGGGGGCGCAACCAACCAAAACTAACCCAAACTAACCCAAAATATGAAAAGCCTGCACATTTATATTATAGTCGCGCTATAAAAAGTCGAGATCTCGTACGCTCGATACAAATAAGTCCCCGGGTAGGCAAGTTATCCAACGTGCATGCTTGTCAGGTTTGCCTACCCTGAACCCTCCTGGCGCTCCGGCTAAGGGCGCTGCGCTGCAGCACAGTTCACGTTTGTCACTTTCTGTCGCCTCTCGCTGCCCGCACCGAGCGCTCCAGGAAGTCCAGGTACATCGCAAAGTAGGCCTGAGGTACATCGCAAAATAGGCCTGTAGGTCGGACATTGTCCCACGGGATCAAAAATTGAGATTTTTGAAAGAAAACAAAAACCTCCAACTTCGAAACCGCGCAATTTCTGAACGGTTCGTTCTAAAAATATGGGTGTGTGCTCATTGAATTCGCTGGTTCTTTGTCTACAAGATGACCGCCTCGTGTAGCCAAAGAAAAGATTTTTTGAACATTTCCCCAAGATTTGGGACTTTTCTGGTAAACTTTGAGTTTTTGGCCAATATTTTTGGAGATATTTGTCGTAGGTCAAATCTGTGGCCATATTCTTGTTCCTTGGTCAATTTTACACTAGGCAGGATTTTCAGCTACTTAGTGCAAAAAAACATCTGCGTAATCGAAAATACCCAAATTCAAGTAAAAAATGTAAAAAAAAACGAAAATTGGCTACAGGTCAGCCAATAAATTTTTGCGGGACATAATATTTTAGCTTTTAACTACCGTCTAGGTGGGTAACATGCCCACAAAAAATTAGCCAAATCGGAGGGGGTCGATGCCAAGTGTGGCTCTTCTTAAATAATTTTGCTCATACCTTTGTCTAAACGAAAGCTTTTCAAACAAGTAATAGTTTTGTCTCATTATGGATCAGGTTTTGACATACGGTTTTTCTAACCAATTTGCTTACTCAGATCGCAAAGGGTTTGCAAGATGTGTCCGTTGGTCTAACTCAATCACCCGTCACGTCCTGTATAATATCTTTCTATGCTGGGACAGTAACATAAAATCCATATTAATGTAAAAATCCAGGATATTTAATATCATGAAAATTTAAATTCATTTAATGTGATTCGCTGGACGTACATTAACGAGACTGTAAAAGATATGTTTTTAATTGTGTGTCACGTCTAGCAGCACAAAAAAGCATTTTCAATCAACGTCCTTTGATAGACGTGTGCGGAAATCGAAAACGTTTCAGCATCACTGAAAATGCTCGCCCTTACTCTTTAATACTGGCATTTCTTCATCTTTTTTTGTTTGATCAGTTTTGTATTAAATTGACGAAGAGAAAAAACGGCCGATAAAGCAGAAAATAAGATAAAGTAAAAGCGTTTCTGCTGAGAACTGATTTTGCTAAATAAATTGCAAGCGTGTTACAGTTTATTTATTAAGCTTATTTTACCATGGAAATGTCATACATTCACAATATTAAAATAACTAAAAATAACCAATTATCTCCATCAGTCAGGCAAATAACGAAACAGTAATAAAAAAGTTTATAACAAAGGCCTATATGACTTAAAATTATCTTGTTATATAATAAAATACATTATAAAATAGAGGTGTAAGCAAATTGAATTATTGGATACAAGTCACTGTCACAGTTTTGAATGGAGCAACAGTTCAGTTTGACGAGATCGAGCGATTTCAGACTTAACGACACGATACTGGGACTACACCGACAGTGATATCGGCGTATGTAAATAGTATTTTAAGATACTAGTTTTAAAAGACCATATTTTTTCGCACGAGCGCGAAATTAGGAAACGACCCGCTTGCGAGGAGTTTCCTAACGTGCGAGTGCGCTAAATGTCTTTTAACACGTGTATTTTATACTATTTTTCTATTTTGCACGTTTTTAATGAAAAACATTAATTTATTCTAGTCGCGATCAAAAGTTGGGCGGCCATCTTGTCACTTTTGACGTCTGTATTATTAGAAATCCTATTCAAAGCGGTGTCGAAATGTTTGCTAGTGAGCCTAGATATTGAACAATTTTGTTAATATCATAGCAACCAGTCAACAAAAGTAGTGTCGAAAAGAGGTTCCTTTCGACACTTCTTTGCGTATCGAAATGGAATCATTTTGAACGCAAAATAGAAAAAATATATTAGCATTAATAGAATGCTTTCGCACTTATCGACATATCCGCGCCAGAGTACAAAAAGTATCGAGTATAGTGCGCCAAGAGAGTGAACCTTAACGACGACTGAAGGGGCAGAGGAGTAGCACGTAAAACATTTTGCCTTCTCATAGGCGAACCAAGTTGTTCTTACGATACTATTATTGATAATATTGATTCGTTTATGACGTCAAAATTGATTACAGTTTTTTTTATATTACAGACTTATAGTACAAAATATGTCATATAATAATAATAATATCTCATTTTTGTAATTTTATTTATTTATTTATTCTATTCATTTACGGGAAAACCCCATTAACAGTGTACAATTAACAAAGTATAATATAAACTTATGAAAATAGATTTGACATAAAAATAATCCAAACTAAGCAATACAACATACTAGTCTATTAATTATAGTAAGCCAAGACCAAACTAAAAAGTGACTCTTTCGAATTGCTTTTTAAATTCTCTTAAAGACATACCAAATATTTCAAGGTGATGATCATTAACAATTTATGTTGTCCTTTTATGAGGGGTCATATTATCTTCTCTCTTCAAAAACCAGCAGTAATCACCCATCATGGCTGGTTCCTCTAGAGTATCTATCCATAGGTGAATTATAACCATACTCTATACGGTGAAAAGGAACACAGAAGGATGGAAATTATGTCTTCTATTTCTAGTAACAATATCAACATTAACTTCATTCAACAAATCCGAACAATCAATCGTGCTATTAACAATACCATACAGAAAAGTAAGCCCAGCAAAAATCCTTCGATCTGAAAGTGTCCGCAAGTTAAGTCGTTTCTCCAGCCCAACGTAATCGTGATCACTATTTCTAGTCTAAACGCACAAAAACGAGGAAACCTATGCTGAACTCTCTCCACCGTACAACTGTGAACTGCATGGTGTGGAGACCAAACAACTGCACCGTACTCTAGTTTCGACCTCACTAATGCACAATATTAGCATCAAACGGCAGTAGTAGAGATGGAACAATCGACATCGGAAGATATGCAAATCAGTTCGACGTTCGACAGGGTTGCGTCTTGTCTCCACTCCTCTTTAATCTGTACTCGGAAACTATGTATATTTAGAGAAGCACTGGATGGAGTCCAGGGCGGAATCGAGATCAATGGAACCCCAATAAACAATATCAGGTACGCCGATGATACGGTTATAATAGCCCACGATGTACAAGAACTACAAAACATCATAGATTCCGTAGTACACTATAGCGAGATGTTTGAATTGCATCTCAATGTCTCCAAGACCAAACTATTGATCTTTCCTAAGACTCCAATAAATGCACACCTGCGTGTCAAGGGACAAACAATCGAACAAGTGACCTCAATAAAATATTTGGGAGTTAACATCAATAGTCACTGCGACCCGAAAAGGGAAATACTTTCAAGAATTGAGCAAGCGAGAAAAATCTTCATGAGTATGAAATCATTTTTTTACAAGACTGAACCTCAGTTTGGAACTCAGAACTCGAATGATCAGATACTACGTCTTCTCTGTCCTACTCTATGGATGTGAAAGCTGGACACTAAATTCACAGGCCGAAAAGAGAATAGAAACCTTCGAAATGTATGTGTATAGACGGATGCTGCGAATTTCATGGGTACAAAGGATCACCAACTCCAGCGTATGCACAAACAAAAAGAACTACTGAACACCATCAAGGAAAGAAAAATGCAATACCTGGGTCATGTGATGAGAGGTGATAAATACGAAATATTACGCCTCATGATAGAGGGCAAAGTACAAGGGAAAAGATCAGTAGGAAGACGCCAGAACTCATGTCTAAAAGATTTAAGGAGATGATTCGACCGCTCGTCTGCAGAAATCTTTCGTGCTGCAATTTCCAGAGCTACAATTGCCATTTGGATCGCCAAATTTCGGCAGGAGAGGCCGTGATAAGAAATAGAAGAATGCACAATAAACACCCTAAACAGTATCTACGGAGAAACTGTACAGTTTCTCAAAATAAAACCCAACATTTTAGAAGCCTGCACCGTAGATGGGTTCACGTGATCGACAAAAGTTAGGCCTTCATCAAAAATAACCTCTAAGTCTTTGACCTTTTTTACATATTTTAAATCTTCCCGATTGATTTTCCCCTTAAAAAAACTAATCTGACAACATTTGGAAATATTCAGATACAGTCTGTTAGCACTGCACCAATTGTTCAATCTATCCAGGTCATCCTGCAGGAGCTGTTGATCGGACAAGCTGTCAATTATTCTAAAAGGCTTAAAATCGTCCGCAAAAGCCAGAGCCCCACTGTTCCGAAAGCAATCGAAAATGGTATCCACAACCAAATAAAAAAAAAATAATGGAGACCAATGCCCTGAGGAACGCCTGACGTGACCAAAATTGCTTCCGACTGAAAAGATCCCAACTTCACCTTCTGCCCACGGTCAGACAAAAAGCTCCCTATCTAACTGACAGCTGCCAGCTGCCCCACTGAAGCCTATATCATGTAATCTTTTTAGAAGAGTATGGTGATCTACTCTATCAAATGCCTTGGAAAAATTAGTGTATATAGCTTCTAACTGCTTATACTCTTCCAAGGCTTTAGTTATTTTTTTATGGTATGTAACCAGATTGGTCACTGTTGAACGACCAGCACAGAAAACATGCTGATTTTTATTAATCAACCTGGAACACACCCATTTTAACTGTTTACTGATGAGACTGTCAAACAGCTTGGGAATCGATGATTGTATGCATACACTCCTATAATTAGTGACAATATTTTTGACACCGCCCTTGAAAATAGGAACAATAAAGCTATTTTTCCAAAGGTCTGGAAAGGTTGACGAATACAATGACTTATTAAATACCATATGCAAAGGAACTACCAGAGTGCATATACATTGTTTTAAAAAACAATTAGGAATCCCGTCATGACCCAAGGTGTTCTTATTGGGAAGATTAACTACTTTATTGTATATTTCTTCTTTAGAAATAGGGTTGAAATTGAAATTCTCTGACATATTAGAGGGGGTGGATAGTTCCAACAAGCAAACAACATTGCCCGGCGTATAGACAGTCTCGAAGTACTTTTTAAACAGGTCTACAATGCTCTGGCCATCATCAGCCAGCTCCTCACCATAAATCATGGACTTAGGAAGTGAATGATCCACCTTAAGATCTCTGACGTATATCCAAAAATACCTGGGATCAGATTTGAATTCACTGTCGACCCTAGCAATCGATCTCTCACATCCTCTTACACTCCGAGCGTAACCTTGAAAATTCTCTATAATCAACATGAGATCCTGATCTATGTGTGTTTCTTTTTTGAAAAGTAAGTTGTAGTAACTCAGGTGAAAACCACCTCGGATATGTACTTGTTCTGTACCTCTTTAAAGGCACAAATAAAGATATGCTATATGCTAAAACCTTATAAAAATGTTACAGTGCCACATTGACATTGTGATGTGGCAGACCCTCCCCCCAGTCAATATTGGTTAAAAAGTGATTTAAACCCAGAAAATTAGCATTCTTAATATCATAGTAAAAATCCTGGAGGCAGAGACCGTCACTCACATGACTCCTGTGAATATTACTTGAAACACAATCATAACTAGAATGATGAAAACTACAATCCAAAATAGGATCCGTAGCTAAACCTACTGTTATATTTCTGTCATTTGTAAACACAAGGTCCAAAAACACATTTCTACTGTTGGGTATATCCATCCTTTGGAACAAATGAATGCGCAATAAAGTGCCAGGGCATTCAACCTGCACACCAAAGTTGTCATTCGACCATACTGCTTCAGGCAGGTTGTAATCACCAAATACATAAACATGGATACATGGATACAACATGGATACCTATGTAAAACATTTTCCATCGCTTCACAATGAGAGCGATAATATAGGTCCGGCATACCAGGAGGGATATATAAAGCTGCTATGACAAACCTTGACCCTTTGTACACACAAGATATAAACAACTGCTCCACATTTTCTTGTACTATGCTAATTTTTACAGCATCAATAGATTTTCTTACATATATTAGAACACCTCCACCACTGGACTTAAGGCTTGTCAAATTAGACCTATCTCATCGAAATACATTAAAATTTATGCATTGCAGTTCACTATCTAGAAAGTCACTATTTAAGTTACTCTCAACTAAAACTATCACATCATATGAGGAACCATTCACAGCCAACTTTAGAACATCCAATTTGGTACGAATACCACCAACATTTTGGTAATAAACAGCCAATGGGAATGCACCTAGCTTTTCTGTGGCGCTTCTGCTTTGTTGGCAACAATGGATGGAACTCCTTTTATGTACCTTATTACAAGGTTCTCACCTTCCTGATTTCTGCGGGTAAGTTAGTTCTGCTTTTGCAGCTTTATATTGGTCCTGCTGCATTTTTGTTAAGTCATTAGCTGTTTTATAGCTACATGACGCAGTTTGGTGTTTTTCTTGCCTCGTAGTGCCTTCTGCATAATTTCTGAGTTGTTGCAGATAATTTTATAGGTCTTTTCTTACCATCCACTTTTTAACCTACTCGAATAACCTTGACTATTGTCTTAACGTCATTTCCATACCCCAATATCTGGAAAATATTGTGGACAATGGAGGTATCATGCTTGTAATGCATGTAATAAGAATAGTATTCTACACTGTGGGCAAAATTAAATTGGAACCTTCTTTAATGTTTAAAAACTTTTTTATTTTCAAAGGATTTTTTATCATTTTTGGATATGTTATAGCCTAAGGCATTGGGATTAAAAAAAAACTTTGCAATGAGGGTCTGCTTCAGTGGCGTACTGAAAAGGGTGAATTTTTCAAAACCAATGTATTTCAGGTCGTGGCAAAAATCGGCCAAATGAAATAAAGAGGTAAAAATGGGCAAAAAGGATTTGAAACGGTTCGGAATATTGACCATTAAAAAACCAGGTCAATACAAACAAAATTAAAATTTATACTTTAATTTTGGGAAAACTATGTCTTGTGGGCCAAATTAAATTGGAACCTTTTTAATGCTTAATAACTTTTTTATTTTGTAAGGCATTGAGATTAAAAAGAACTTTGCAAAGAGGGTCTGCTTCAGTGGCGTACTGAAAAGGGGGTATTCTTCAAATCCAATGTATTTCAAGTCGTTGCAAAAATCGGCAAAATGAAATAAAGATTTAAAAATGAGCAAAAAAGATTTGAAACGGTTCGAAATATTGACCTTTAAAACACCAAGTCAATACAAACGAAATTAAAATTTATACTTTTATTTTGGGAAAACCATGTCTTGTGGGCCAAATTAAATTGTTTCCTTTTTTAATGCTTAATGACTTTATATTTTGAAAGGAATTTTTATCATATTTGTAAATGTTATGGCCGAAGATATTAGAATCAAAAAGAACTTTGCAAAGCGGGTCTACTTCAGTGGCCTACAGAAATTTTGAGTTAAAATGTTTAAAATTAATAAAATGATAATTTTAAATATTAATGTACGCCACTGAAGTAGACCCCCTTTACAAAGTTCTTTTTGAATCTAATATCTTAGGCCGTAACATATCCAAAAATGATAAAAAAATCCTTTGAAAAAAAGTCATTAAGCAATAAAAAAGAATCGAATTTAACTTGGCCCACAAGACATGGTTTTCCCAAAATTAAAGTATAAATTTTAATTTTGTTTGTATTGACCTGGTTTTTTAATGGTTAATATTCCGAACCCTTTCTAATCTTTTTTGTTCATTTTTACATCTTTATTTCATTTGGCCGATTTTTGCAACGACCTGAAACACATTGGTTTTGAAAAATACCTACTTTTCTGTACGCCACTGAAGTCGACCCTCTTTACAAAGTTTTTTTTAATCTCAATACCTTAGGCCATAACATATCCAAAAATGATAAAAAATCCTTTGAAAATAAAAAAGTTGTTAAGCATTAAAGAAGGTTGCAATTTAATTTTGCTCACAGTGTATAATTTAAGTTGTATGTATTATATAAATATGTTGTAGTAATAAGTAGAGTTTATTTCCCGAGGGTTTTGTATCTAAGTCACGAGCCGAAAAAATCTCCGAGTTTTGAACCTAAATAATTGACCTAGAATGGCAAACTTCCACTACGACTTTCTTAGGCGTAACGTGAAAATAATGAAATTGTAACGCACAGTGTTGCGAAAAGTTGCACATTTTCTTATAGGGAATAACAGTGTTTGTTTGCTATTTAAGTATATTTAATATTCCACTTCACGCATGACCCTCCGCTCGCTTCGGTCACTCCGGGGGCGCAACCAAACAAAACTAACCCAAGGCATGCCCAAACACAAACAGTCGAAAATGCAAATATTTTTATTTTTTTTTTCATTTTGGACGTGCCTTGGGTTAGTTGGGGTTAGGTTTCATTGGTTGCGCCCCCGGAGCGAGCGAAGCGAGTGCATTTGCATTGCATTCATTCACTTAAATAAAAGAAAGAGTATAGAGACTCAAAGCGCACCATTTTTTCCAATGAATTTTGCTAACGAAACTACAGTAAACGTATATTTACAAGCACAATTTAATTTTGTTCAATGGGGCTATGAGTCGCTTTAAATTAGGACCGAGACAAAACGGAGGCCTCTCGTTTGGCGCAAATGTCTCCTAGTTAACATTTTCACTCTATAATTGATTTTCAGATGTGTGTTGTCTTATTGTCTATATTTCTACTTGCTTAAACTACTCGACACACCCTTTCTAGCGATAAAAGAAGAAAATTTGCAAGCTCGACACAACCTATATGTCACCAGACCCTACAAACCAAATAATATAAATAACCACACAGTTGGGCAATTTCCACGCCAATCACCAAAGAAAGTCGCTGCCGAAATTTTAAAATATGTAAAAAAAGTTAGGTGTCTGTCTAGGGTCAAAGTGTATATAATAGGTCTGTTCTAGCAGCGATTTCAAACGGTTTCAAACCGTCCGGAGTTTGCGCATAACGATATAAACGTCGCTTATATGGCTATACGCAAACTCCGTACGGTTTGAAACCGTTTGAAATCGCTGCTAGAACAAACCTAATATATCCTGGCACCAATCAGGAAACTGTTCTAACGCTAAAAATCAAGTGAACGTCGCACGGTTGTCGTCGCGTATTTTAAATAGTTTGAAGGCGAATAAAATATAAATAGTATACTTATTCCGTATTTACCTGTGTAAATAAAAAAGTCAATAATAGAAGACAGCAGTATTAAGGAAAATAGGAAAATTAAATATTCAAGAAGGAAATTTAAATAATATGTAAATTCACTATAGGAAACTAGACACAAAATAAAGTAGGATTATTGGATTTTTGCCCGCATTCTCTTCAGCCAGGTTATTTCCTTTGGCTAACAGTAGAGTCACTCAGCACAATCGTTTTGATGTTTAACATCAAACGCAAAAGCCGCCACACACCTGCAACCGCGAGCAGTCTGTCAGACCCCACGTTCCAGAGAGATTCAAAAAGTATTCCCTGATGCGTTTTCTTCGGTTAATATTTGATACATGATACAACGCGACGCAGTACTACACAATCTCAGGGCGTTTGCACACTCACTGTCTCTCGTAGCAGAGCCACCGCAGGTCACGAACCAGATTGATCCGGATTCGCTGCGACGCCAAACGCTGTCGGCGAAATTCGAAATTTGTCTGCATTCAAATCAATAATTAAATTGATTATTAACAAATAGTTGGAATCATAAATGACCACTTTTTTTGGAATCCTATTTGCAACTTAAATGAATGTCCAAATAAATAAAACTGACACCAGCGCCTACATTACAATATTTGGCTTCATACATAAATTAGTGCAAATAAGAAGGAAAGAAAGGCTATATAACTTCCTTAATAATTAAGAAATAAAATACTATTAGTTGAAGTGTGTAATGTGCATAGATAAGTTCACGATTCTGAAGGAGCCATGGAACAATTGACTAATAATGGCAATGTCAAGAACCATCAAACGATTTAGTACGACATTTTATTGTCATTTACGGTATTTAGGATGCCCCAAGAAAAGTTAAGTTTGCAAAACAAATTAAGCTTGTCTTAATATGTGGCGACATCACAGTTCCATGGTAGCAGCAGATATATTCAATGCTGGACATCCAAATAATAATATTCATGTATCTACTGTTCTATGAATTATAAACAAATTTGAAGCTACAGGCAGTATACAAAACAGTTCCAACTTAAATGAAATTTTAAAGTACCTTTAATGTATTGCTATCGGGCACAGAAAATCCTCAGATGCCTCTGTAGGAAAGGCAGGAGCAAACCAGTATATCTAAAAGTTTTACCTTTCTTGGCGCTACTGCTGGACCCCGTTACCGGTAGTGTAGCTTCACACGAGTCCGACCTCGGTTATCCGACGCCGGATATCTGATTATATCTAATTTTCACACCTCTCCGATTAGCAACCGGTTTGAACGTTGTTTATATATCAACGCATAATTGCATTAGCGATTCTATATCGCAGGATTCGCCATAAAAAAAGAAGGCAATGGATTTATTGGGTGCATGCAATTAATTTAAAAAGAAAACAACTAGGAACTTTTTATATATTGTTTGAAGACCCCTGCGATAAAACGGGAAGAAGTTTTTCAGTTATTTCCGTATGTCAGTTTCTTCTTTTGATAAGATGCAAGCTGTCAAGCATTTCTTTTTATATTCACATAGCGTCTTGTCCGACATCACAGGTCTAGCCTCCAGCACGTTTATCAATTGCTCGGTGTCTATTTCAATTTTTCCGACCATTTTTGTAACACCATGTAAACGCTTTCACTGATGTCGGACGACTGCCGATGAAAAAAAATCGGTTTAGTATATAAGCTCTAATTTGCTCTCATACACTTCGATGTGTATAGTGCCGGATACCCGGCGTCCGGCATCGATCGATGGTGAGGTTTCGTCCGATGTTTATCCAGCACCTTTCCGGCTTCCGACTGTCGGACAAATTTGTGAAAGCTATCATTTAATGTTACGTACCTCGTGATCGGATATCCGATGCCGGATGATTTTATTCGACACGTGTGAAAAGGCACTTAGTGTCGTTCTATTCATTTCTTCAGAGATTGTTACAATTTTGTCTCTCTCATTCTTACTACTCCTGGCTTCCGTAACCGATAGTGCTATTCTCGTATATTTCACACCATCGTTCCTTACCATATATACCGCCTTCACTAGATTGTAAATCGCAATAACGACGTACGACCGGATAGTTGTGACTTAATCGCGCACGCGCATTTCAGGATTTACGTTATACTCATACAGGAAGCCTCATCAAGTCTTCTACCATTGTCGAACTGTCTCAGCCTATACCGTTAACGTTATATCCTTTACCACCGTAAGTGTAGCTTCACACGAGTCCGACATCGGATATCCGACGCCGGATATCTGATTATATCTAATTTTCACACCTCTCCGATTAGCAACCGGTTTGAATGTTGTTTATTATTGAAAAGTGTTTTAGTTTCGTTTGTTCCGTCCACCATGGATCATCAACGCATAAATGCATTAGCGATTCTATATCGCAGGATTCGCCATAAAAAAAAGAAGGCAAATGATTTAATGGGTGCATCCAATTAATTTAAAAAGAAAACTTCTAGGAACTTTTTATATATTATTTGAAGACCCCCTGCGATAAAACGGGGAGAAGTTTTTCAGTTATTTCCGTATGTCAGTTTCTTCTTTTGATGAGATGCAAGCTGTCAAGCATTTATCTTTATATTCACATAGCGTCTTGTCCCACATCACAGGTCTAGCCTTCAGCACGTTTATCAATTAGTGATCGGTGCCTATTTCAATTTTTCCCACCATTTTTGTAACACCATGTAAACGCTTTCGCTGATGTCGGACGACTGCCTATGAAAAAAAAATCGGTTTAGTATATAAGCTCTAATTTGCTTTCATACACTTCGATGTGTTTAGTGCCGGATACCCGACGTCCGGCATCGGACGATGGTGAGGTTTTTTCCGATGTTTATCCAGCACGTTTCCGGATTCCGACTGTCGGACAAACTTGTGAAAGCTTTCATTTAATGTTACGTACCTCGTGATCGGATATCCGATGCCGGATGATTTTATCCGACACGTGTGAAAAGGCACTTAGTGTCGTTCTATTCTTTTCTTCAGAGATTGTTACAATTTTGTCTCTCTCATTCTTAGTTAGCACTACTCCTGGATTCTGTAACCGATAGTACTATTCTCGTCTATTTCACACCTATCTACCATCGTTCCTTAGCTTATCTACCGCCTTCACTAGATTGTCAATCACAATAGCGACATACGACCGGATAGTTGTGACTTATTCGCTCACGCGCATTTCTTGATTTACGTTATATTCATACAGGAAGCCTCATCAAGTCTTCTACCATTGTCGCACTGTCTCAGCCTATACCGTTACCGTTATATCCTTTACCGTAACTATCAACCTAGCTGCGTCTGTACCGTAAGTGTAGCTTCACACGAGTCCGACATCGGATATCCGATTCCGGATATCAGATTATATCTAATTTTCACACCTCCCCGATCAGCAACCGGTTTGAATGTTGTGTATTATTCAAAAGTGTCGCTTGTTCCGTCCACCATGGATCATCAACGCATCATTGCATTAGCGATTATATATCGCAGGATTCGCCATAAAAAAAGAAGGCAAAGGATTTATTGGGTGCATCCAATTAATTTAAAAAGAAAACAATTAGGAACTTTTACATATTGTTTGAAGACTCCTGCGAGAAAACGGGGAGAAGTTTTTCAATTATTTCCGTATTTTTTTTTTATGGCAGTGGTACAGACACTAATGGTAGACCCTATGGCGCTCGACGAGCGGTGTGTGTGTGTGCGAAGATGTTGATTGACACGGGTCTTGAATATTTGTAAGTTGTAATTAGTCGGAAACAGATGTCCTGGGAGTGAGTTCCACAGTGATGCAGTGCGCCAGACAAAGGAGTTCTTGAAAAGCGATGTTCTAGGTGTTTCCAGTTGTACGACGAACTGGTGCGCTCTTGTCGTCTGTCGTCACTGTATGACAGGAGCTGCTAGGGGGCGGGATGTGGCGGACCAAATCCTGGGAACATCTGCCGTGAAAGTATCTGGAAAACAGAGACATCTCGGCCACATGTCTGCGATGTTCCAGGCTATCCAGATTCCGGGTCAACTCCGGATCGCCGACGAGACGCACAGCCCTCTTCTGAATGGAATCCAACAGCTTTAGGGTATGCTTTGGTGCGGCACCCCAGATATGTGAGCAATATTCTAAGCACGGTACTATTTGTGCTTTGTAGAGGAAGAGCAACTGCTGCGGTGTATAGAGTTTTTTGTTGCGAAATAGCGCACCAAGCTTCTGGGAAGCTGATTTTGCGATGTTAGCAACATGGTCATGCCAGGACATATTGCTGTTGACCGAGACACCCAGCAGTCCGATTGACAAGGATGAAGGAATGGTCGATCCTGCCATAACGATGTCAGCGCCCGCTGTATTGGCCCTCTTGGTAAACGTTGCTGCTTGGGTCTTTGCTACATTGAACTGGACCGAATTTCGGTCGCCCCAAGTTTGAACTTTCTCCAGGTCTTGATTTATTGCCGTAATCTGCTCCTGTCTGCGGTGATGAGTCTCAGTCGCTGGTAAGGGTTTTTCTGATCTAAAGTGGGAGACAAGGGTACTGTCATCTGCAAAACTGTAAACAGGATTATTTGTTTCGGTCAGCAGGTCATTAATATAGATGAGGAACAGAGTTGGTGAAAGTATTGCGCCCTGAGACACGCCCGCGTTGATGGTGAATGTGTCCGAGATGTGTCCATCGATTGCAACGTGCACAGATCGGCTCTTGAGGAAACTGGCAAGCCAGCTGCAAAGAGAGGCTGGCAGTCCGGTAGTTTGTTGAGGAGTCCGTCATGCCAAACTCTGTCGAATGCCTTTGAAATATCCAACGCAATCGCTCGAGACTCTCCGTAGTTCTAAATTACCCTACTCCATATATGAGTGACATAGGCCAATATATCTCCTGTCGATCTCTCTTTGCGAAAGCCGTATTGATTATCGCTGATTATTTTGTTGTCCTCGAGATACTTGAGTAGTTGCTGATTGACTACACGTACCATGACTTTGAAGATTATTGGAAGCAAGGCAATTGGACGATAGTTTGAGGGCATGGTTTTCTTGCCTTTTTTGGAACAGGTTGCACTAGAGCGACTTTCCAAGAAGATGGGTAAATCCTTTTCCGTGAGACAGAGTACAAAGCCTGGAAAAAACGGGTGTTAGTTCGTTGGCGCAGTTCTTTAACACGATGGCAGGTATTGCGTCCGTTCCTGATGCCTTTTGCGTATCTAGTTTAAGGATTTTGCGAATATCACGGTGAGAAAACTTGACTTCTGCCATGGTAGTGTTGATGTTCGGTATGGTGGAGAGAGTCTTGCCTTGGGGGACGTCTAAGGTAGAGTGCGATGAAAACATTTTGGCGAGCATGTTTGCTTTTTCCTTGGCTGTAGTCGCCGTGATGCCACGTTCGTCCGTCAAAGGTGGGAGAGACGTTTTTGTAAAGTTGTTACTTACTGCCTTTGCTACCGACCAGAAATTCCTGGAGCCACTGGGACATTGCAAAAGGTTATTCCTGATCCTTTGATTGTGTTTGTCCTTAGTTTCGTCGATCACACGCTTGCACTCGTTTCTTGCTTCGATAACATAAGTGCGATTTTCAGCGGTCTGATTTTGCTGCCAGTACTTGTAGGCTTGCTGTTTCCTACCTACAGCTCTTTCGCATCTTCTGTTGAACCAGGGCTTTCCTTTTGACGGTAACTTGATGGAATTTGGGATGTATGCTTCCATTCCTGAGAAGATTACTTGCGTGATCTCTTCGCGGCAGACTGACGTGTCGTCAGTGCCAAAGCAGACGTCGAGCCAAGGAAAATCTAGGTAGAACTCCCTTAGATCGTCCCAGTTTGCAGAATTGTAATGCCAGATTTTGCGAGGCAATGGTGGATCCTTCTGTATGGGTGGCAATTCACAAACCATTGTAATAAGTTTGTGGTCGGAAGTACCTAATGGCGGACCAACTGTAACCTTATACTGGTCAGGATTGGTGGTCAGAAAAAGATCCAGGAGGGCGGCGAATTCGCCCCCCTCTGAGATTCGAGTTGGTTCGTCTACAAGTTGAGTAAGCCCGCAGCTGATGGCAAATGCTTCAGCTTCTTTACCTTCGTTGTCGGTCTTGTTGTGATGTTTGAGCCAGTTGGTGTTGTGGGCATTGAAGTCTCCCAGAACGATTATTTCTGAACTGGGGTGATCGACCTGTATTGAGTCAAAAGTGGTAGCTAGTGTTGAAAAAAAGCTTTGGTAGACATATAAACTTGGTTAATCCCTTGGCGGTGAACTTGAGCCACATGACGTCAAGGTTGTTCGGTTCGAGTGTTTCCTCGCGGTGGCATGAAAGGTCGCTTCGGACAAATAGGTATATTCCGAACTTATATCTAAATCGGTTATGTAAGTCGTAACCAGGATAGGGGTAGTTCACTGTTGTTGTTGTAGAACATACTTGTGTTTCTGTAAGGGCTAGTATGTGTGGTCTATTTGCTTGTAGATGTTGGTGTACCGAATTTATGTTTGTATTTAGGCCTCTTATGTTGCAGAAATCTATTCTAAATTGGTTCGGTATCTTTGCTGTCTGTGAAATGCGGAATGAAGGGCTCCCAGGGCCACCCAGCGCCCGGAGATCCGAATGGCCGGGGAGTTTACTTCGGGTATATTTTGGTCCTGGAAGCACCATCATGTCCATATATTCCTACTGTGGAACCCGGGACCACCAGCGCGGAAGCGGAACGTCATTTGGGAAAACCACTTAGCGCTTCTCAATTCTGGTGGGGTGGTCTTTCACCGGACGATGCGAGTAGGCTTATGCATCTACCACCTAGGGCCGCTTCCACTCGAAGCATCGGCCTCAGACTCATTCCTTTGGCGGTCCCTAGTCTGACAGGGGTAAAAATGGGGTTTGTTGGATCACTCCCCAGTGATCAGCTCCAGACTTTGTATGCAGTTTCATCTTTTGATGAGATGCAAGCTGTCAACCATTTTATCTTTTTATTCACCTAGCGTCTTGTCCCACAACACAGGTCTAGCCTCAAGAACGTTTATCAATTGCTCGGTGGCTTTAAATTTTTCCCACAATTTTTTAACACCATGTAAACGCTTCCGCTAATGTCGGACGACTACCGGTGACAAAAAATCGGGTTAATATATAAGATCTAATTAGCTTTCATACACTTCGATGTGTCTAGTGCCGGATACCCAGCGTCCGGCATCGGACGATGCCGATGGTGAGGTTTCGTCCGATGTTTATCCAGCACGTTTCCGGCTTCCGACTGTCGGACAAACGTGTGAAAGCTTTCATTTAATGTTACGTACCTCGCGATCGGATATCCAATGCCGGATGACTATCCGACACCATTTAGTTTCTGTAAACTAGATCCTACACCGCGGTCATTACTAATTTCTCATGGATATTGTCCTCACTCTTGTACCCGTGTATTTCATAACTATTAGGTTAATAGAATTTAAGAACAGCATTCCGTTAATAATGAACTGTTCTCTAACTATCCCAATAGATTTAAGAAAGTTTCGAAAGGCAGCCGCCAACGAGTTCTGACATGCAGGTTGACCCATGATTTGCTGTTTCTCCACTATAACATGTTGCATGGAGATCCTTTGCCACGTTAATCCAAATTCCGATTTACGAATGTTTACGGGAGCTATACTCATAATAAAACCGAAGATTTACCTCCAAACTCCTTACCTCAGTCACACAGCCAAAAATGTGCGATCGGTTGCATACTTATTATTAATTTTACCTACTGTTAAAAAGTTTGTGGGACGCTGTTTTAAAATAATGTTACAGTTAAAAGACATGCATAGCAAATTTTCAAATTCCCAATAACTTTGGTTTCCCTTTGATGTCCTACCAACTAGCACCGCCAATTGTTAATATCGTTTTAAGGGTGGAAATAGGTCAGCCTTATTCCTCAAAGCTTCGTTTATAATTGAACCTAATTTTGAGAACTGAAGCCACAAGCACATACTTTGACCCACTTAATTTGCGATTCTTTAAAAACTAACTGATGAATCAATTTTCAATAGTTTCGTGCCATTATGAGAAGTAGCAAAATAAGAAAAAAATCACATACATACTTTACTTAAGGGTTTAAAGTATGAAGGCTGTTATTTACATATTTTCGAAATTAATGTCAAACAATGTCAATGTGGGGATGGAAATACGAGTACAGAAACACAACGCAATTACTCTATAATAATATAAGTTCCATATTTCCAGAGCGATAAACTGCACTTTAAATTGTAGAGGGCTTCTAACAAAGGTCAATTCGACATATTTTTATAAATTAAACTTTCGCTCCATGTCCAATTTCAGCCTGAAGCAATTCATAAAGCAATTCATGTCCAATAGGGCTGATTGAAGAATAAAGTGGAAAGCGGATAATGTAGAACAACGAACTCGAAAAAATCAAAACGGATTATCCCTTTATGGCAGCTATATAATTTTGCGGACGGAATTATTTTCATTAAATTTATTTGTAATATTGCCATAAGAGTGAAACATTTTTAAAGAATATTCAGAAAAGAATTTATGGGAAGTTTGCTTAACTAAAAAATCAACACTAATAACAAAAATTGTCGAAAATTGTCCTTCGCAGGTAGTGACCACATACAAAATCGATTTTGGTACTCGATAGTACACTTTAACAAAAGCAGAGGAAAGAGACCTATATGAGATAGGAGCGAGCCTATTATGAGATACCGTATTTTCTCCCGTAGTAAGAGTTGTCATCTCGCGACAACCGCTAAAACTTACTCATCGGAGCATCAAAATAAATGTCAGATCAGCTAGATTTGCTTTCAGTTGCTCATACGACCACAAAGAATCCCCCTTTAGAGTAAGAAGCTCTGTATAAATCAGTGGTTATGAATTTCAGCGCCTCTGATGATTGGTCGCAGAACTAAATAAGGAGTTTTCGCAATTCAATAACGTTATATTTTACCGTTACTGTAAAGGGTTATTTACGCTATAGGACACAGAATTATTATAGCTATATCATTAGTTTTTTTTTATTGGGATGGATAGGAGCCCACTTTACTAATCTCATCATGGGAACACATTTTAAAATTGTTTTACGATATATAGAGTGGTTCAAAAAATTGTATTTGGGCTTACAGCACATCAAAGGTGTAAATAGGCCATTTTTCAACTGTAAATATTTCGAAAACAATTGAAGATATGGCACAAGATATACTAAATTTGTTGGAATTTTATGAAGATTACAAATATTAACAAATATACAGGGTGATCCTTAAGAAAACTGTCGTTTGGTCTGCCACAATTTTTTGAACCACTCTATATATCGAAAAATAATTTTAAAATGAGTTCCCAATATGAGATTAGTAAAGTGGGCTCCTATACATCCCATTAAAAAAAAAACCAAATGATATAGGTAGCTATAATAATCCTGTATCAAATTGTCAACTGATGTCAAAAAATACTAATTTTGGTCAACTGACAGTACTTAAATTTTATATTACTGGGTAGTTTTAGAAAAATTAAATCGGAAAATCGAAAACCGATTTTTAAAACCTTAAACCGTTTAGATTATACAGCACGTCAAAGGCGCAAATTGAAGGTATGATACATCAAGATGTATCAATTTTTATATTAAAAAACATACAGGGCATTCCACTTAACACAACTCAACTTTGATACGTTTCTTGTTGATGAGACCCTTGTATATTGTAAAAAATAATTTAGAAGCATCTCCAATCCATCCCATTTTTTTTAAACTCACATGATACATGCGTATAATCGTCTAATAGTCCGTGTCATACTAACCACAAACTATTTAAATAACTTAACTAGTCTTTTAAAATAACTGGTAAATATATTACTTTTCTCGAGCAAATACTGTTACTTTAATATTTAATCAATTTGTTTTATATTAAAATGTGGAAATTGTTTAATTTTAGACACTTATATGCTAGAGAAAAATAGTATTAAAAAAAAACTGTCACTTTTGTTAAAGTCTATATTGTTTTTAGTAAATAATAAACGCCAATATTTTCTGTTTAATATTATTTACTTTCAATTATCCAATGTTTTAAATTTTTTTATAGTACATATAAACATAATAGTACGACGGTGATTTTTACAAACTAATTTTCAAAAGATAGGAAACATTTTAAAAAGGTCAGCTTTGCATCGTTGAAATTTTGGTGACGGTAGATCTGAAAAAATATATTATTTATTAAAAAACAATAACTAATAGTAAAAATAGTCAGTATAGCGCAAATTTATATTGTATAATAACACTATTAACGAACATTATATTTCCCATAGCATACACAGAGAGGAGGAAAAAAAAAACTTAAAAGGAAAGGCCATAGCCTGTCAATCGATTTTGTATGCGCATGTCCATGCACAAAGGATATAATTGTCAAAATCAAAACACCATCAGCCGATTTCAGGTGATCAGATGTCATTGTCATTGGCTTAAAATACTTTTAAGCCTACAGGGTGGTTTTGAAAATGTGGTAGCATTGAATGGTCAATGGAGAACAGACAATTAAAATATTTTCAAAAATCTGACACTTCCAGTTACACCAGAACCGGATGTCAGCTTGGTTCATTTAAATGAGACACCCTATATACTATTACTATTTTTTAAATCTACGTAAAATAAAAAAATATTGATGTACCGTATGCTATATTTTGGTTCACTGTTTTCGACATATAAACAATGAACAATGGCCTTTTTCTTGACTTTTGTAGATAATACAGCCAAATCTATTTAACACAGAGGGAAACGGTTTTCACTTTCCTATCTCAACTCTAAGTCAAGAAAAAGGCTATTTTCAAGTGTTTTTTTTTCCCAATCAGTTGAACCAAAGTATAGCATATAAATTATATGCTAATACATCAAATTTGTTGTAACTACGTAAAATTTAATATTATATAGGGTCTCTCATTTAAAGCAACCAAGTTGACATCCACTTCTGGTCGAGTACTAAATTGTTTAAAATATTTTAGTCGTATGTTCCCCACCGACGAAATTTTAAAAATTCTACAAACTATAGTATTTCCTATATCGATTGAAGCCATTCCTGGGGAACAACCCTGTAAATCTTACAAAAACCTGTATTCCTAGGGGTAGAAGTTTTTATCGAGTTAGCCTTGTTATACTAAAAAAACTAAAATATATTATTTTTTTATTCAGTTTGTCTTGATGTAATAAAACATTTAAAATATTTATCAAAATATTTTGAAAAAGTACCTATAAAAGTTTTGCTTCATATAAGTGAAATGGGACTTGCAATCAAAACTGGTCAATATGTAGTTATATATAATATAATCTCTCCTAGTTTCGTCTATTGAATAATATGTTTTGCTTTTTTTACATTTATAATGATTTATTTAGCTGTTAGGTTTTTATTACAGCTTTGTCAATGAGACTTTTATGTACTTCTGACAATAAAGCATATTTGAGTTTGAGTTTAACCAAACTGATTTAAATACTTTAAATGTAAAGAAACGTAGGGATAATAACAATATCTATGTATACTTTCCTAGCTATTATCATTATTAATATAATAAATCCTTGAAGAATATACATACCCTCCTTGATATCCTCCATAGTAACGTCCAGGATTTGTATAGTTTCTGCTTCAGTTCTTGGTTTCAGGAAATTTTGTGGTTCACACAGTTGTATGTCACCTGTAAAACAATGTATTGTCTGATTTACTTCTAAATAACTAAAAAGTGGCATTAGAAATTAATCCCCTAAGCTAAGCAGCCAGCCCTGAACTAATTGTTATGAAGTAAAATAGTTATATGTACAGTGACTTTATACAAGACAGTGGCGATAATAAAGCCTAAGCCCAACCCATCGACCCTTAATCATCAAAATTAAATTACTCTTTCTCTGTACTACATAACGAATAATTAATTGATTTTTTTATATTGTGACAGTCTGAGATACTATCAAAGAGTACAATATTTTTTTAAACTGATATTTTGTCGGGACACACTTAAAGCAATATTTCATTACTATAAAGGAACTGTAGTTTTATGTAAAAATTAGTTCTGCTTACCTTTTAAAGAATATCCTGGAAGAAGGAGAGAAGGTATAGTACCACGTTTTAAGCCTCGTTTGCTTCCTTCAGGCTAAAATTCTTGAGGAAAAAAATGCAGATAACAAACCCTACGGTTTTCATATAGGTACTTTAGTGTATGGTAACTTTGTTAACTCGGGGTTTTTTATTAAGTACATCTAGCCACCGCCCAGCCAAAAACATTTCCTTTTTGTTGGGAAAGCGGTACATGGATCCACTTGCTGTTTTGCGCCCTGGTACACAACATTTTTTGGCGTATCTCTTTACTTCACCCGCACAAAACATGCTGTAGCTGTAGCAAATGAGTTTAATAACGCAATCCAATTTCAATTATCACAAGAATATAGCTCCAGAGAGAAATTAATAACTAAACTAAAGTCTCTGTATCGCACAAACAAAAGTCACAAAACAAAATGTCGGTATATATCGCACACGAAGACAGACAGGAACACGAAAGGTTATGATTAAAGGAAATTTTCAAGTTAAGGATCCTGTATAAAGCCACTGTAGTTAAGGATACAGTGGCTTTATACAGGACAGTGACGACAATGTTTCGTCAACGCGCTGATTGGCTGCGCCATTTTGGAGCAAATTTAGTTTGTTTTCATATGTGACTGTGGATAAGTTCTTGTGATTTATAGCGATTTTATGCGTTTTTCTAGTGACTTTTTTGCTGACTATTAAACCTGTGTGTGTAGTTTCGGTATATCCAATTAGACATTAAAGTTATATTACGTTTTAAAGCGTAGTTTTGCTGCTTTCGTAGGTACCAAGGTAGGTAAACAAGTGGTATTTTAAAGTAGATTATCTATAAGATTTAGTCAGACGTAGGCTTTTACATGCCCTGCAGGCCTTCTACAGGCCCACCAATACATTATTATCCTATATGTAGTGATTTAAAAAAATCGTGGGCATGTAAAGTTGAAGGGTGATTGTTTCACGAGTATTTTTTGTCACACCAAAAACTGTTGTTATATTCTACTCTTTGTATTTATAAGAATGTAGTATATTGCAGCTGCATGCCTTTTTTGATATAAAATGTTATATTAGGCTTTTCTTTACCAGTTGAATATTGTATTGTTCTACTTTGAAACACTTAGTTACAGTATAAGTAAACAAGTTGTCAGTGTCGATAACTTTGTGATCTAGATCACAGTCCAAATGTACTTCAGTCCCTTAGGATTAAATTAACCATTTTAGTACTGGAAGTACAAAAAATACTTTAACATTTATAACATTCCATGTTTAACATCATATACGTAGTTACTGTTATGTAGGTAGTAGGGCCTGGTTGTAAAATAGAGGCTTGCTTAAACTCAGCTTATTTGAACTACGACTGGTGGTTGAACTCCTTAATACATTGCTGTCAAATTAGATCATTTATCTACAATGTATTTTAAATGGGATTCTTCAACCACCAGTCTTGGTTTCACTGACTCGAGCTTAGCCAGCATCGTACAACACAGTCTAAGTAACATGTTCGTCAAATGTCATGCCTCAATTTGCATAATTAAGTGATGTGTACATTACAATGTAGTAACGGATTATCTTTTCTTGCAGGTTCATTTTGCACCAGGCATGTGGGAGGAAAAAAAGATGAGATAAGAAGTTAAAGCCAAATGCTATCCCAACCATATTTTCCATTTCCAAAACCAACGTGGAAAGAAAGGCTTCTACAAAGCGTGAATTTGCCTTGAAATCTCATCAGATTCCATATCGAGGCTTTTTCCAAGCAAACTGAGGAGTCAAGAATGGATTGGATTTTTTACCATGAACGCATGATTTATTTTTTTGGTAGAAATGGAAAATTGATAGTACAGTTATCACAGAACCTTGTCATAATATGAGTCAAAAAATAATTAGTTGATATGTAGTATTTAAAAAAATTAGTTACCAAGAGAAAAAGTAAAGTAGTGCAAAAATATGGTAGTAAATCGTTGAAAAAAACTATTTGTATTAAAAATTTCAATTCGAGAAACTACAGTTTTTCCCATGTTTAAGGTTCTTTATTTAGCTTTTGTTAATAACCGGAGGTGTATTCCTGTTTTGTATTGTTTTAAATATATTAGGTAATATATGCATATTTTATTTAAGATTTTTTTTATTGTTGCCGTTTAGCTTAAAGCTTTATCGACAAGAAAGAAGAGATCGAAGTAAGTTAATCAAACAACGTTGAGTAAAATTAATATATTTATTTTAGATCAAATACAGGTTTGTCAAATAGTGTACCTACTTTATTTCCTAACACTACATGAAATGAACTTCTGTTCGTAGTCAACATCCATAAAAATCATAATGAATTTTTCATTATTCAGGATCCATTTTTTGATAGCATCCTTATTAAATCTGATTTTTTTTCTCTGGTCAAAGCTGAAAATTGAAATAAGCTTTTATATTCTTTGTGTTGATTATAAATAAATAAGATGTTTTTAACATGAACAAGTCTTAATCTAGACATGATTTTATGGCAGCAGCTTTATTTTTAAACTGATCAATTCTGTTGAAAATTTAGAATTCCATGTGATGGAAGACGGAAGCATTGTTTAGACAATGACGGAAGTATACATCATGTCATCTTGTTTAAATATTATGCTTTGCTTGTCCATATACCTATTTGCTCTAAAGAAAAGTGCCCTTTCTTGCATCAACTGCTGTATAAACTCGATACCTGCTTCGCTGCTTCATATTATATATTGTTCCTTTCAAAACATTTTTTTGGGACGGTTCCTAATTCAAATATGGACCTAAAAATTACATTTACTATTTATAACATCACCTTGCTGAAAGATACCACAAATCATGGAGAAATTACTAAAATTTCATGCCGTGAACACAGACGACCATTCTGATTATCACATTAAATCGTTATTATTAATAAAAAACAAATATTTATATATATTTACGTACCAATCTGTCACAATCTTGAGTCATCATAACCCCACTTACATTGTCCATTCAGCTGATAAGTGTCTAGTTTCGGTTGAGTTTCTGTCCCTTTCTGTACTACGCTCAAAAAGAGTCGGAAACATGTTCCTTGCCGCTTATACATGCGGGATTTTCAAATGCTAGTATAATACTTTCAATTATTTTGCTTGTTAATTTCGTGAAAATTATTAAAGTTTTGTTAGGTAAGGGTCCGGTTAACATATTCCTACCATTATAATACTTCAGTCGCTTTATTTTGTTAGCTTCTTGCTAAGAAAATGCAAAAAACGCGAAACTTCCATATAAGCTTTAAGAAAATTTGCTCCAAAATGGCGGTCCTGATCTATTGTCGTCACTGTCCTGTATAAAGCCACTGTAGTTAAGGAGGTCCTCTAGCCCCCTCTTTATTTCGAATCAAAAAGTAAACTAGTTGTAAAATCGATAATAACATAGGTTCCTAGTGCAAGTAGAGCAGTTCGCTGTATCGTCGGTAATATTTCAAAGAACGGTGGCGCCTCTATTACTCGGTCGCAAAAGCTTTTAATGTTTTAGTCGCTCCATTTGGCTTAAAACTCTAAAGGGGGATTCTTTGTGCATACGACCCGCCACGTTTACGTGTTTTTACGCATTAGTGCAATACCGAAGTTTTATTAGTGTTCAGTTTGACGTGTTTTTTTGTTGAGAAGGTGAGGAAACAATTTAATATTTGCTTCATTGTATTGAAGTTGCTTTATTGTTTAAACATAAAAACTCGTGGCAACCCAGTTAATTTTTGAGAAAAAAATATGTAAAGAATTTTCAAAGAGATTCCTAACATGAGATACCATGGTGTTCCTAATATGAGGTATCTCATATTAGGAGAACTTTTCTTTAATAATTTCAACGAAAGCTCTATCTATTTGCAGATGCCTAGAGACAATAAAAAAAGGAAGCAGTGGAATAAAAATGTCATGATAAGGGCTGTTAAAGCGGTAAGGAACAAAGAGATGGCGTACCTGATGGCCTCTAAAACGTTCAATGTTCCGAAAGGTAAGCCTAGCTTTTTTAGTTATTGTTTAATTTTTTCATTAAATTTTTTAATTTTCAGGAACCATTGAACGATATGTAAAAGACACCAGAAGTGCAGAGGACCTCGTAAAAATATCTTTGGGTAGAAACAAGCTTTACCTGATGTTTTGGAGAAGCAGTTAGCAGACTACTGCATTGAAATGGAAAAAAAGTATTACGGTCTTCGCAGGAGAGATGTCAAATATATGGCGTTTCAGTTAGCAACTAGAAATTGATTAAAGCATCCTTTTAGCACAGGAAAGGAATCTGCAGGTAAAAAATGGCTCAAGGGGTTTTTAACCAGGCACCCGCAGTTATCTGTATGTACCATCGTGCCGAAAAAAAAACTGGGACAACAAAATCCTCGTTGTTGAATAGCTCCTAGGCTATAAAGAGTATGCAAAATCTATTGAGGATAGGTTATCATTGTTGTCATGGAAATGAAAAGGTTAAACACCAAAACAATAATACTTTTGTAAAAGTACGAGGAAAAATTAAAATACGTATGTTTATTGTTTTAAAATGTAACAAAAATAAAAAAATCGATTAAGGCTTGCAAACAGTCGCTTTTTGCTCGGTGGTTAACGCGGGCATCTTAAAAAATATATTTCTTTTGACATATCCGTCAGTCACAACATTAAATCGAATTGGTAACTTCAAAACAAGCTAATAGAAACTACATATTGCTGTCCCAGCTTTTTTTCGGCACGATGGTACACCACAGGCAATATCTGCTGCGAGTGTTAAAGGTTTTAACGCCGAAAACGTTGCGCCGTTTTTTGACATATTTGAAAAGGAGATGGAAAATAGTATATTATTTTATATGGAGGAAAAGTGATACTTTTCATGGCGCGCTCGTGTTTAACAGCCGAACGGAGTGAGGCTGGTAATAGAGAGCAAGCCATGAAAAGTAACTTTTCCTCCAAATAAAATATGCTGTTTTTTCTTCAAATGTCGACAAATTAATGCAAAAACGTCTCTTTTTAATAGTAATAATAATTATTATTAAAGATAAGTGGGTTCGCAAGGCGGCTTAGACCGGTGCGTTGTCGGTGAATAGGCACAGGTTGTTGCTATAGTAATGAAACATAAAGCTGTCAGTGGACACTGTCAACAATAATTATATTTTAAAAATTGCGTCTTCGATTGCGTTTTAATTCCGTATTGATAAGCAGTTATTGAGTAAGTTCGATTAAATAATAACCAGTTTGTTCCTAAATTAGTGGTTTTTAGAAATGCAGTCACAAATTGAGTGATAAATACAAATTTTAGTTTAATAACTCTTGAGTTGTTGACGCTTATTTTGATGTTTGTTTGTATTGTATCTATGTTGCTATGAGAACACTTTTACCTCCGCCGGCGGAAAAGTGAAAAGTAAAGCTCCGGCGGAGGAAAAACGAAACTTCACTGCCGCCTATACAGTCGAGTAATGACGGATTTACTGACGTTTGAAGAAAAAATTAATTTTTCTCCACATAGATTATTTAATGTTGACGAAACAGGGATTACGGTTGTGCAGCATAAACAAAGCAAAATCATCGGCTTGAAAGAAAAAAAAACAGGTTTGTGCCATAACATCACAAGAGAGGGGAAAACTCGTCACCGCCGTGACAGCCATGAACGCTTCTGGTACTTTTGTTCCGACCTTAATAGTGTTTCCTCGTAAAAATATGTCGGAACATCTAATGCAGGGCGCACCTCCTGGATCAATATGGGCCTGCCGTCCATCTGGATGGATTCAGACAAATATTTTTACGCAGTGGTTTTCATATTTTGTAAAGGTTACTAAACCAACAAAAGATGATCCGATCTTGTTAGTTTTAGACGGTCACTATTCACATACGAGAAACATAGAAATTATAGACATGGCTAGAGAGAATTATGTTTCAATTTTGTGCTTACCACCACATGCCACTCATAAAATGCAGCCACTTGATGTGGATTTCATGGCTCCACTGAAAACATATTATGCACAAGAAATAGAGTCATTTCTCAAAAACATCCCAGGAAAAATTGTGACACACACTGCTCACTATTTGGGAAAGCTTATAATTGGGCTGCAAAACAAGTCTCTTTCCTTGTAACAGAAATGTTTTTAGAGATACTGACTTTTTGGAAGAAGAGCAAACTCTACCTACACAAAAAAGAACTGATATTGAAAATGAAGGTGCAGATATTTCATTCAATGACAACAATATTGTAAACTAGAAATCATAATCACTAAAAAAGAACACTCAGTCTAAAGTTTGAAATTGATGCTTGATCTTCAAATACAAATTATTATGATTATTATCTAAACATGTTTTAAAAACAATCAGTAAACTTTCAACAAATTTTAGTATAAAAGATCGAGCGGACCGAGTAAACGACAACTTGTTTCAGTTCGTGGATCCTTTAAGGAGCGTTCTGGCAACAAGTTCACCCCACTGTTCATCTAGAGCTATTTTGTACTTATACGGGAAAGGCTCTTGGGTATTCAACCTGAGTTATTTTGTACCTTAACGGGAAAGACTCCGGGGGGTTAAACTCTCTTTCGCATTTAGTTCCTTTACGGAGAATGCACAACTAATCTTAAAACACGTCAGTTAAAAGAATAAATAAAAATAAGTTAATTAAAGTCAGCTCTATAAAGTAACCCAAGTAACTCTCCCAGCCTCAACAGAATTCGAAAGTATTTCAAGGAAGCGTCGATTTGTCTCATGAAACCGAACGGGTGGCGTCTGATAAATCTTCAACGAATAGTCATGCGTCCCACGCTCCTCTGGCAAAATACCTTTGAAGGCTGCCGTGCTGATCCTTAGTACCAAGAAATTGACACGTGGTGGAGGGCCGGTCTGATCCCCGTATATTGGACCAGGACCATGGATCCATCGAGGAGATAAGCTCTGTCCAGCCAGACCCCTGTTCCACCTAGAAAATAATACTTGTCAGTCTATAAAGTCTTTATCTGCTAAATCGCCGTAGAGCCCCATGGAATCATTTTGAAGCACCAATTGCCTTTTTAAGAATATATATATATATATAATATATATGCGATATTTATTCTAAAGCCAAGATAATTCTTTAAACCTTGTCTCTGCCAACAAAGCAGTATTCAGTACCAGTTTCTGTCAGTTCAGCCCTGGTTGAGATTCAATCCAAGTCAAAGTTATCTTTGAGATTCTTGACATTGTGGCGGAGGAGTAATTATATTTATATAAACACATTCAGTGCCGGATGTCAATCAAAAAACACTACTTACGTTCCAGAAGTAGGAAGTAGTAGGAAAAAACAGGCCAGTGACGACAACAGTAAGCATCAACGCAGATCCCCAAGACAACGTAGAAAGTAACGACAGCAACATTCAAACATCACCTAATACGAATATGGCAAACACAATAATCAATGACGCACTGGCAACTGCAAAGAAAGCAGCGATACCTCAATTCATAAGCCCACCGACCTTTCATCCTTGCAGATGCAAAGCCAACGATTTCATCAAATCATATGAAAGAACGGCAATTGCAAACGGATGGGATGATGCGTTAAAAATTGCATATTTCGGGACGTTTTTAGATGGAGCAGCAAACATTTGGTTTGATGAATACACAACGGCAAACCAAAACAACAGCTGGGACGACCTACAACGAGACTTCATCCGGGAATTTGAGGATACGAACCTTCAGACATCTCTAAAAAAGAAGGTAGAGGACAGAAGACAACAACAAAATGAACTGGTGATAAATTACTTATATGAACTCCGAGTACTCTATCACGAATACAAAAGAAATATGGACATAGAAGAATTTATAAAAATTTTCGGCGAAGGACTAACAGAGGAAAACCACTATGACTTCTACTGGTTAACAAATCCACCAAACTCCAAACCACGGGACCTGGACGCACTGAAGGCCCTAGCAGCAACAATTGACAAAGCCCCAAAGTAGAGAGCCAGCCGAAGTCCACCAAGATTTGATAATAACGACCAACAACGGAATAGCTACAGACCCCAGAACAGTTATTATCATCCTCAAAATATCTTCGCATCACAGAACAACTTCCATATAATTAGAAATAATAATAAACAGCACAATAACTACGTGCAGCCACAGGAACAATCAAGATTTCGGCAAGAAAGACAGCCAAATAATCCGAGAGGACCACAAGGATACAAGCCAAACAATATGAACCGAAACCGGTACAGCGGAAACAACAGCAATCAGCCACAATACAGAAAAAGGCCCAACCCCCGCCCCGCTACGTCTGCGGTAAATTGGGACATTTTGCAGCATCCTGTCAAAGGAGATACCCAAATGGCAGCGGACGGCAGAACTAGACACCCCAGCAGTCCTAGCAGAGGGGTACAAAGGAAAAAAAGGGATATTATGCATCACATGTACACTAAACGAAAAGCAAATATCAGCTGTTACAGACACAGGGTCTCAAAATAACGTAATCCAAAAAGATTGAACAGCAGGCCTCATTCATAAAAACAGCAAGATGGTGTTAATTGGGCCAGGGGCACACCGCATACCAGTACTGAGCGAAGTAAAAGCCTCCCTACAAATAACATCCAAATTAATTCTACAGATAGAGGCGAAAGTCATTAAAAATGCTCCTTACCCTATAATTCTGGGCATGGAATTTTTAGAACAAAACAAAGCCATCATTGATATTCAAAATAAGGAATTGATAAATTACAGAACAAAAATAAAATTCCATTAAAATACGAGTCAATGAGCAAATCAGCACCAGGGCTAACAACAATATAAGGAGAAAAAATAGAAAAAAAAAGAGAACAAGGAATTTAAAAATTTTGAACAGAACCATCACAGTATACAGTTAGACATGATAAAGAGACGCATAATAGAAAAAAGACAGGATCTACGGACCTTCATTAATGAAACTCCAACAGCATGGGGAGTAACAGAAAACTATAAATCAAGACGCAATCAGAACAAACTTCTAAAACAAGAATTTCCAAACACAAAGTGGACAACAAAAAGACAAACAGGGACAATGTCATATGTAACAAACAAACATAAAACCGCTTATTATCTACATATCAGAGAAAAAATTAGAGATAAGCCTACGTTCCAGACAATATTCGAATGCTTAACGAAACTTAGAGACATTGCAAAACAAAAAGCACATAACACGATAGCTATACCAAGGAAAGGTTGGAGCATAGACTTACAATACTGGAATAAATTTAAAAAATTGTTACACCACATATTTAACAAAGCAAAGATAGATATAATTATGTAGATCGAAAAAACCAAGAAGGTCAGGGCCATTCACAAACATAATGATTGAGGTAAACACCTAGCATATACAAAATTAAGGCTAGCAATAATTATACCTTTAAAAGGGGGGAAATAAAAACACTAGAGTTAGAGATCCCAGATTACATAGGGAAAGACGGTCATTCCAATATTTTTGACTGCAAATACAACATAGATTGGCTGGCTACAAAACAGTTATCAATAGAATCAAACATTTACACGAATGAAGCTAAATTATTTATACCCATTTGCGCAAAAGCTAATTATTCAGCAAAAATTTACGAGGGCACAACCATAGCAATATTAGAGGAAAAACAAAAAGAAGACCTATCTTGGAGCATGGCGCTCAATGAAGAAACAAATTAAAATGTAACACTAGAAGATCACCACCTCGAAAAATCACAGATTATACAATTAAAAATCCATTAGAAAGTCTGCTACTGGAATACAATGACGTGTTCGCCAAATCCCCAAAACAAACGGGAAGAACTAATTTGACAGAACACGTTATAGAACTAGAAAATGATAAACCACATAAAAGTCGTCCCTTCAGAGTGTGACAAAAAGAACGAGATGTAATAGACAAACAAATTCATGAAATGTTAGAAAGCGAGGTGATAAGACAATGCCACTCGCCTTGGGCAAGCCCAGTAGTACTTAAAAAGTTAAAAAGAAAGATCGCAGTACCAGATTCTGCGTCGACTACAGGAAGCTGTTTTTGCATTTGGGACCAATGCAAGACGTAGAAGGGCATATGTAAACTAGAAATCATATTCACTAAAAAAGAACACTCAGTCCAAAGTTTGAACTTGATGCTTGATCTTCAAATACAAATTATTATGATTATTATCTAAACACGTTTTAAAAACAATCTGTAAACTTTCAACAAATTTTAGTATAAAAGATCGAGCGGACCGAGTAAACGACAACTTGTTTCAGTTCGTGGATCCTTTAAGGAGCGTTCTGGCAACAAGTTCACCCCACTGTTTATCTAGGGCTATTTTGTACCTATACGGGAAAGGCCCTTGGGTGTTCAACCTGAGTTATTTTGTACCTTAACGGTAAAGACTCCGGGGGGTTAAACTCTCTTTCGCATTTAGTTCCTTTAAGGAGAATGCGCAACTAATCTTCTCTTAAAACACGTCAGTTAAAAGAATAAATAAAAAATAAGTTAATTAAAGTCAGCTCTATAAAGTAACCCAAGTAACTCTCCCAGCCTCAACAGAATTCAAAAGTATTTCAAGGAAGCATCGATTTGTGTCATGAAACCGAACGGGTCGCGTCTGATAAATCTTCAACGAATAGTCATGCGTCCCACGCTCCTCTGGTAAAATATATGTAAACATAGTTAGCAACCTAAGTACAAACCTTCATCTATACTAAACCTGGGCAGTAATAGACGTATCTTTAGTACGAAGCGAGTTTTTGTCCTCTGTCATCATCATCATCTGCGCTACGCACCCTACAAGAGCAAAGAGGATCACCATAAGCCATAATCTCTGCCACACGTGGTGGTTAGCGCCCAAATCCTCTTTGACAATATTTCAAATATGTCATCAGATTTAGTTGTGGATGTTCCTGCAAAGTCCAGAAAAATTACGGCAAATCTATCAATATCATCAGGCTCTGCCCATAACAATTGCTCTGACAAAAGTGATAAACTTTTGCTAGTTTCTCCAAA
>MU188772.1:40769-58877 GCA_016904865.1 Pissodes strobi
CATATCTGGGGTGCCGCATCTAAGAACACCCTACAGCTGCTGGATTCCATTCAGAAGAAACCTGTGCATCTCATCGGCGCCCAGGAGCAGACCCGGGATCTGAATAGTATCGAACACCACAGAAATTTCCATGTTATATATAGACATTTTCATGGCATATGTTCCCAGGAGTTGGCCCGTATCATCCCGCCCCCAGCAGCGGCTGTCCAGAGAGTCATGACAGTCGGCTAGGACGCAAGCGTTCGTCGTAGAACTGGAAACACCTAGAACGTCGCTTTACAAGAACTTCTTTGTCTGGCGCTTTGCATCACTGTGGAACTCACTCCCAGGACATCTGCTTCCCACTAATTACAACCTACAACTTTTTTGAACTGTGTCAATAAACATCTTCGCACATGCACCGTTCGTCGAGTGCCATAGAATCTCCATAAAAAGAAAATGGGTAAATATAATATAAATGTTTATAGGTTAGAAAATATAGGCTGTTGTCTTACGTTAATTAAACTGCTTAACATATACCTACGTTGGTAAGCAAATAGTATATCTGATTTAAAACCCTAGAATACCAGACTATCGTAAATATTACGACGCGCATTCTATTTACCTAAAAATACCAACACTCCGTCAAGAGGCCGTATAGTGGCCTTAAATAGCTTCCTCCCCACTATATTCTTTATGTTGATACATATGTAATTTCGGTTTTAGTGTCACTTATGACTCAGTGCTAGTGAAGTCGTCAAATTTACGATAGTCTGGCATTACCGTTGGCATGAATTGCAGTTTTAAAAGAAAACGCTGGCAACTGGCTGTATTTTATGGCATGTTGAATATGGCCTCAATAAACTCCTATGCTCTCTATTGCACCAATACAAAAATAAAAAACCAATATCCCCTCAAGAATATATGTTGGAATTAAAAAATACTTTGATAAGGCCGTGGTTAGAACAAAGAAAAGATATACCCACTTTGCAAGGCTCACTTCGGCAGAGTGTTTATAAAATCTTAGGTTTAGCTATGCATGAACAAAGAACCACTCAAGGTGAAAAGAAGTGTAAAGTTTGTTTCTTTTGTCCAACCAATCTTCAACGAATGACCACCACAAATTGCATGCGGTGCAATCGTCCAATTTGTGGTCAGCATCGCTCAGATAAATGTACTGCCTGTGCTGAACAGTAAAATTTAAATATTTCTTTTTACTTTGATTTTGTTATTAACATATTTGAAAACGCTTTATTTTATTGAAAATAAAAAAATAAAGAATTTTTAAAATTTTATATTTCATTATTTCAAAACTCGTCAAATTTACGTATGTCTGGCGATTACATATGGAAAAGTAAGTCTGGTGCTCTAGGGATAATATAATAGTATATTATTTTATATGGAGGAAAAGTAATACTTTTCATGGCGCGCTCGTGTTTAACAGCCGAACGGAGTGAGGCTGGTAATAGAGAGCAAGCCATGAAAAGTAACTTTTCCTCCAAATAAAATATGCTGTTTTTTCTTCAAATGTCGACAAATTAATGCAAAAATGTCGCTTTTTAATAGTAAAAATAATTATTATTAAAGATAAGTTGGTTCGCAAGGCGGCTTAGACCGGTGCGGTGTCGGTGAATAGGCACAGTTTGTTGCTATAATAATGTCATATAAAGCTGTCAGTGGACACTGTCAACAATAATTATTTTTTTAAAATTGCGTTTTCGATTGCGTTTTAATTCCGTATTGATAAGCAGTTATTCAGTAAGTTCGATTAAATAATAACCAATTTGTTCCTAAATTAGTGATTTTTAGAAATGCAGTCACAAATTGAGTGATAAATACAAATTTTAGTTTAATAACTCTTGAGTTGTTGACGCTTATTTGATGTTTGTTTGTATGTGTCTATGTTGATATGACAACACTTTTACCTCCGCCGGCGGAAAAGTGAAAAGTAAAGCTCCGGCGGAGGAAAAGCGAAACTTCACTGCCGCCTACACAATCGAGTAATAATGGATTTACTGACGTTTGAAGAAAAAATAAATTATATGGCTAGAAACTATAAGTCGACAATAAAGTTTTCGAAATATTTAATAAATTTCCAAAACCAGAAAATTACCAAAAATGGTGCCTTAAAATTAATGTGTTGCTTGGAATAGTACATTTAATCTTTCATTTTCCTCCTGCCCATTTCGTTCGTCTTCATGCAAATCCCGCAACTGAAAGATAAAATAATTAAAAATTATACAATTTGCTGTAAGCCACTGCATGCATTTCACGCATCGAGAAGCAGCAATACTGCGACCCAATGCTCACGGAGGAACTTTGCTGCTTTACGACGCGCAACGACACGGCGCGGCGTGGTGTCGTAATACATAGATAAAAAAAGAGTATTAATTAATTACTAACCCACATTACTATTTAAATTAATTACATGACAGACAAATATAAATATCATTTTGCTGCACCTCGCAGTGCTATGAAGTGCTGCTTAGATGCAAACCGGTTTTAAGACTACTAGCATCTGGCTCTTGAAGTCTTAGTTGGATATTTCCCTTCAAGAAACACCTTAGCCATTAGCTAGCTACATTTAATTGCCGAATTTATGGATTAATTGAATATTTTGCAAAGTACGTAGGTTCCACCTCAACTTCATAACATGATCAGCTAATTCTTGGATTAGCGTTTGATGAAAGTCTCATTTCCAAAAAAATCAGTCTCTAAAGCTGGTTTAGTTTGAGCTCCGCCTCCGAAATATCCAAATTTCTAACTTTCTCACAATATGCATGCATGCATGTGCATGGCTGTTAAAGCAATACTAGGTTGTTTGATTGACCAATTCCGTCATTGAGTCTTCAGCTTGTAATTTCTTACCATCTGAAATTAAAGTAATATTTTGCCATTGAATTAAATATGAGGTAACACCGCACATAGGTCATCTCTCACGCTATAGTATTATGTCTATTATGATAATATTATTTGCTATTTATTTGAACAGAAATTATTGAATATGCATGAAGGTAATAGACCCTGATGAATGTTGAGAAATAGGCCAATATTAGTCCAGTATTGTCTTTATTTGTAATAGGATCACAACGTTTCTCTTGGTGTTCATCTCCAGTCATCTTCAGCTCGCTACTGAAGAATTTATTAGTTACAAACCTATGTATGTTCACTGAGGCATGCTGATGATGGGGGCATTAATGCGTATGATGGATACACTTATTTAGTAAATGCTTGCAAATAATTCTTTATGGCAACTGATGGTTTATAAGGCAATTTGGATGCTTAATAGCTATCGCGGTTTCTTTGACTTTTCGTTTTCTCCATATTGTTACTGCCTATGAATGAAAATTCTAGTGTTTATCGACTTTGGATGGTGACTATGTAATCAACGCCAGATTTTTGTATTTCTTTCACTTGTTGTGCTTTTCTGGTTCTCCATTACTCTTGTTTTAAGTGGCCTTTTCGATTCGTCGAGTAGGAACTGGCGCATGTGTATTTTCATTTCTATCCTACCTTTATCCTGTGGTATTCTATCCTTCCGTTGTTCAGCAATTTGATCGATGTGTCTCGTGGACATGTGAACGAATACCCCTCAAGACTCGGACACCAACTAGCTGAATAGTTCGACAACGGAGGAACAAGGTACACAGGGCAAAGCTAGAATACTTCTCATCCCATACCTAAAAATCACTTTTGAAAAAATAATAAGAATAGGGCAACAAATCATCATTAAAAAGTCAACACGTTATTTAAAGCTAGTGGTTCCTTCCGCGGCCAGGTAACCAAAACTTAGCTCTGCAGTCAAAAAGTCATAAACAATTGCATATATTAAATACCAGGCAAATAATAAGATGCTTTTGTAGACAAAGCTAGAGCTACAAAACATATAAAAACTTAAATAGAAACATACAATGAAAAGAAAAGAAAAACCAAACTATACAAAACTTTATACAATTGTGCAAATTGTACGTGGTCAAAATATTATATTTAATCATTTAAACATTAAATACTAAACAATAAACACCAAACATTAAACATTAAAGTAAGATGCTCAAAATTAAGTATTAATAAAAAAGTTGTTTACTACGTATAAGGCTCTCTCCAGTAATTATGATGTCAAAGCTCTGCGAAATGCGGGAAAAGATGTTATTAACTTCATTTCAAGTGGTAGATAATTGTTAATTTTTTGCATTGTACAGTACAGATTTATTAACTAACTCTTAGCGTGGGGTTGGCAGATAAAGAGCATGCTCCGTATTTCTAAGTGGATAGTTGTGAGATGACCTTTCTGGAATAGCAGATACGTGCTTTCGGATTAAGCAAACGAATTCAAATATGAATGAGGAAGTAAGAAGTTAATATTCTAAACCTTTTAAAGTAATCCTGGCATTGAATTCTACTATTAGGTCGCAGTGAATATCGAACAGCTCTCTTTTGTAGTTTGAAAATACGCTCAAATTGAGTCGCACCCCCAGTATGGAAGGGCGTACGGAGATGCGACTCAAAAACGGCATAATGGACTATTCTAGCAGTTGCCAAGTTAAGCTCCCTGGAAACCCTTCTTAGCGCATAACAGGCAGAACTTAAGCTTTTTGATAATGCATCGATGTTCAAGCACCACTTTAAATGGTAGTCCACAAGAAGCTCGAAGAATTTCACATATTCAACCACGTCAATAGTGGTGCTATTAGTTACAAATGTGTGCAACGCACTTGTATATGATAAAACTTTAGTTTTAGAAACGTTGAGGCACAGGAGATTAGAATTTCGCCATGATTAAATGGTGATTAAGTAACTAGATACTACAACTAGTTCTGTGAATCGCTGTAATATCCGGGTTGATCCAAGCGAAGACAGACAGACAGATTTTACCGCTAATGTTCAGACAAGCAATGCCGCTGATAAACAGCAGAAAGAAAATAGGGCCTAGTACTGAACCCTGAGGTTCTCAACAATCTATTTACTTGCAAGAAGACATCAACGTATCAACACTCACAAGCTGACTTCTGTTGTTAAGATACGACTTAAACCATTCGATAGGCACTCCTCTGAATCCGTAGTAATACAATTTGTTAATAATAGATAGAAGCCTTTTTTTAATCAGTCTTTCATTGATCCTTGATAATGTGGGAAAGAGTGGAATTGTGCAATAGTTCGAGGCTTGGTCTTTATCTCCTCCTTTGTGCAAAGGAATTATTATTGCCGCCTTAAGACAGTTTTGAAAAAACCCATTTTGGAATCACTAGTTAGTTAAATTAGTAAGATGGTTTAATGCGCATTCCGGCAGGTTTGAGAAAATTTTCAGGGTAAACACATCAGTCCCAGATGACGATTTGTTTTTAATGTGTTTAATTGTACTGCGATGCTCAGCAAATGCGACGGGTGTAAAGAAGAAACTGTGTAAAGGTTGATCGTGAGGAGTTATGGTGTTTATCAAATCTTTAGCCATATTTACAAAGTAATTCTTTAGGTTCTCAGGTGAATTAGCGATTGTGCTAGACGAAGAAGTCTTATTCCTTAAGTCATTCACAATAGACCATTTATTCTTTAGCAACGTTACCGGATTTAGCCAGCCACTCATTAAAATAAATCTCCTTGGCAGCTTTTATAGTCTTATGATAGACTTTTCTGTCATTTTTACGTAATTATGGAAGAAGGCGTTGCATTTAGGTGAAATAATGAACGCACGTTCTTTGCAGATGTGCGTAAGCCTTTAGTTGACCAGGGTTTATGTTGTTTAATTTTGATAGGCCTAAGAGGAAAATATTTGAACGCCAGAGTAGATAAAGCTTTTATAAATCTAGAAAATTTGGTGTCGACATCATCAGTGAGGAAACCCAGTCAGTTGTTAGACATAGGTGCTTGAAATTTAGAAAATTTTTGTCCGAAAAAATACGGCATAATTTGCGTGAAGCAACTTTGCCTTTGGATTTTACCGAAAATTCTGTTAATACTGCCTTATGATCAGGAAAACCCGAGGTAAAGACAGCAAAGTCAACGAAATCTGGATCAGTCAACATTATGGTCGCCACACAAACTTAATTTGCTTTTTAAAGGCAGGGACTCAAGCAAGGCTAGTAATCATTGACTGAATATATGCATGTCAGCGTCACGTGTTCTGCATATACAAACAAGACAGAGGTCATAAGCATTATGATAGATGATGGAAAATTCAAATACTTCCTCAGCCAATAAATTATCGAACTTAGTTACTGCCGAAAAGTCGTTGTTAGTAGACATTAGCATAGTACCTCCATGAGAATCAAAGAAGTTTTATAAAACAAGAGTAATGGGATACCAGAAACACATAACAAGGGACGAAACACAAACATCTATCTATGCTGACTATTCTTGGTCACTCAGTAACCATCCAAGGTGGACTGAAGCAAAAATACTACACAGAACACCGGAGAAAACGAAAATTCTAAGAAACCGCGGTAATTATTGGAACTCCACTTTGTTTTAATAAACCGTCAGTTGAGATAAAAAAATATTTCAAAACATTTAATAACTAAAGGTAAACTTAAACTGAGGTTTGAATAATATACGCATTCGCATACGTACACCCAGCACCATCATGCCTTAGTGGGCACACCTTAATTTGAGAACATATAGAAGTATAAACAAATAACAATTTCTTAAACAATCACCTGAAGACTAGAGGCATTAAACGCCAGTTAAAACGATGTGATTCGATTACAAATAAAGTCCAAAAATCGTTTATTACTTCATAGGTCGTTTTAGTACTGCTTGTTTAGGAGTCTATATAATACTATAAAGGGAACGTTCCTGTTTTTGTGTGTTTTTAAATAATTTTTGTTCATGTTTGAATTTTATTTTAATTATTACACTTTCTAATAAAGGAAAGGGGAGAGATCTTCTTTCTCCGGAGTACCCACGCTGTCAATTATCAAATAGTTCTTATTTTCGTCTAGGTATTTGTTCCTATTGCGATGTCGATATACTACTTAGTTTAGTGACCATAAAATATAATTCTCATTTATAACAACCCTGAGCTGTAATTCATACCTCAAAATAAAGAATCTTACATGTTACTGAATGACAGTTTGCGAGCCAATTAAAAAGGTCTCGCTTTAATTGATCATTAACTTTTTTACCGTTCTGTATCCGAACGGGTTTAAATCGGCCTATAAAGCTAATTATTTGTTTTAAATTAAGAAGAGTAATAGGTATGGTATGGTGTCGTAATTCGAATTGGTCCTAAGAGACACTGTTCACAACGAACAAAGCCAAACACCGGTTGCAACACCTGCCACGTAAGGAATGTAACATGACTGTATCTTATTCAGTAGCTTCTTTATGAAACTTCATATCGCCTGCATAAAAACATAATAATTATCTGCTGTTCAAAAATTTCAGTGATTAAAGTAATTAATTTTGTTTAGATGCAGACAGTTAAATGGAATATTAAAGACGTTCTCAGGCAAGGTGTGTTACTAAAATGATGAATATGTGATAGAGTAATTAGTAGGTCTGAATATTTTTGCACCTTTTGATAATAGGAAATATGTAAAAAATGTTATAAGAAGAGCATTTTATTAGTAAATTTAATAGGTAACGAAGCCAATTAAACCTATTAGAAGAAAATATAAAAAATTATTAGTCACTAATATTGCGATTATGCAAATGTCAGTTTTTTTACTCGACATACTGAATATTAAATTAATACAATATAATGCTCTAAAATGATTTTGTATATCTTATTTTTATTACTCTACTGCTTCAAGAATGAATGATTCCAGTATCGTGGCAATTTTTTTAAGTGAGGAGTACCCGCCGCGGCGGGTACTCCTCACTTAAAAAAATTGCCACGATACTGGAGTTATTCATTATTTGATTTTTTTAGAATATCGCCGGAAGCAATATTGAAACGGCGCGCCGTTTCGATATTGCTTCCGACGATATTCGAAAAAAATAAAATTTTTCGAATTTATTGTTTTTAATAGCTTTATTGATCAAGTTTTGAAAAATAATAGACACTTTTCTAAAGGACTCTTTGAGACGGCGCAATTTGTTTTTAAATCCGACGTTTCGTATATTCTCTATCGACGTCATGTTGATTTTTTTTTTAAATCAGATATTTTTTGCGGCATTTTGAGGTATTTATATTCCCTAAATAAAACACAGTTTGTTCCAAAAAATTATCAATGTGCTCGTACTTAAATTCATCTTCAATGATTTTACGGATTTCTTAATACGGTCCTCTTAACTACAATTTTTATAATTTAAGAATATTATAAACAATGAATTGTTAAGAGGAAGCGATCGCACACAGATATAAATATCTTACCTTCTCCACAAACTTTTTATATTGTCGCACTGGGCAGATATCTGGATGTTTGTTGTTGCGAATTACTTAGTTGGAAGAAACGCAAGGTTTATCACCTGCTTTAGGGATTTTACTAAAAATTGGGTTATACTGAATTCGGCCGGTTCTGTTTCCTTCGTATGTTAAGTTCTTCCTTAAAGTAGCTGACCAAACAATTTACGTTTTCTCCTTCTCCCCTAGCTAATACAAATAATAAAAAAAATGCTTTTTGCTGGAGGTCATCAGTAGTATCTTCATTGCATGAGTCTACCATTTTCTTATACTCTTCATATTAAAGAAAAACAGCGCTCACCTTCCTTTTCTCCGGGGTTTGCTGTAACTGCTATCGCTTAACTCCTTTGCATCACTCGCTGACTTAAACTCAATATCCGTAAATGCGTTAAAAGTTATATCAACATCTTTATAATATTTTTCCATAAGCTGATTGACCATCACGTTAACTATTGTCTTCACGGAATCTTGATCATTTTGTAGCCGCATATTACTCCAATCCATTAATATATTCGTTTCACGGGGGAAGTATTGTGTCATAGTTTAAAATGACATAAACTAGCGCCATATTGACTTCTTACTATTTTTGTATTTTTGCATTGACTTTCTTCTCTCAAGAAAGTTTCTCTAAAATAAGTCATTTTTGAAGAAGATTTGACATTAATAAACAGAAAATATTGTTGATTATCGTAGCTAAGTAAAAAAAGTCATATACGAAATCAGGACCTACCGGGCTTTAATCGATGACTTGCCGGACAATTACCGTTATAATAGTTTTTCAAAAATTGCAATGCATATATGGGACCTTTTATGCATATGAAATCTACAGTTACTATAATTTTTAATATTATGGTTTTTTTGACAACGTCGAAGAACTGTTGGTACTGGTCCTAAGTAAAACATCAGAATAGAGAAGTTTTTAACGGCCCTGCTACTTTGTTTTCTCTCACTTTATCAGTGATGATTCCATGGTATTCTGTGTCCATTTAAGCAACCAGTTATTTTTTATCAAATTTTGTTTTCAGACCCTCTTTTTCCAAACTTCAACAAAGCAGCTGTAGTTCTTTAAGAATGGATTGTAATTTTTTCCATTGCACTCAGTCCTACTATCAATGTCTGCTTATTTTTTATTTCGATCTTTCATTTCTTCCAAAGGGAGAATTTTCTACCTATAGGCCATTAAAAGTCCAACAGCCGTTGCTTTCAATGCAATATAATAGGATAATAATAGTTGTTATTGTTTATATTTTGAACAAGCCATTTATATGAAACATATTGTTTGGATCCGCTTGTAGCAGTTTCACTGAATATTGAGTGACATTCAATAAAAAAAGATATTTGGGCAGTTGCACCCTCTACACTCCTCCAGATAAGTTCATAAAATATCACAAACAGTACCTCTTTCTGTAGTATCTCGGCTAATGCGTCTTGTCAACTATCCAACAACATTTTCATCTCTTTGTATGGTGAAAAAGACGAAGCTTCCTTTTTTCATTTTCATATTCTTGCAGCCGACGCTTATTTATATTTCTGGGATCTCTCTGTCTTAAATTCCAGTGGTTCAAAATGAATCATTTTAATACGGTATTCATTAGGAATATGTTCCAACACTACCATCACTAACTTTGCTGTTACACTCCAGAACATCTTGAAGGTAAGCTCTTTGTACTTTGCTCCATCTTATTTTTTCTAATTAGAGGTTCATTATTTTAAAATATGAAATATTTTTGATATAGCGTATAATTCTTCTCCAAGCAAAAGGTCGTGAATTGCGTCCAAACGAAGTTTTGATTTTTGATGGGGCTTTGCGGAATACTCCTTGCTATTTTGTTATTAATTTCTTCTTCAGAAATCATCCCATTGCGGGAAATTTTCGTGTTATAATTTTGCTGACGGTGACTGTTCGTGGTAGATAGCAAGCGTTATGTTGACAAAGACAATCGGGCTTCTATTGATATTTGAGTTGAACTATAATTCAGTTCACGCTCAAAAGTTAGCGTTGCGTCTTATGGCAATGCTTTTCTTATGGGGAATAACTGTGCGTTGTTGCCAACTCGTGCGAATTTAAATCGTGACGGCATATCAGTTTTGAAGCATGTGCTAAATTGATTCACAAGTCTTGAGAGGAGCCATAACTTACGGTTCGCGCATGATCCGTAGTGTCGGTAAAACGGACGGCTCGAAAGTGAGGTTAGATGAGAGGCTGAATTCAGATTCAATTTAAAGAAACTAACCGATAAATATGCGTCTTTCTTTCACTGGTAAGATAATATTTGGTCTCCAATATGAATATTTTATTTTATGCAATCTACTTTGTTTTATGTGATGAAGAAAAATGTGAGGTTTGCAATAGGAACTTAAATTACGAATACAAACGGAAATACTCAAGTGTTCTAGTGAAAATTTCCAGCAGCAATTCTTAGATATACAGGAATCTTGTTATCTTACGGAAAGGCAAACATATATAAAACCTGAAAAATTTAGAATCATTGGAATCTTTGCTTTGAGAAACTACAATATGCAATTATGAATGCGATTTTGATATGTGGTTAATTGAAGAAATATTGAACTGAATTCAAAAGCAATGTACTCTGAAACAAACTTGCCCGATAGATTAATTTGACTGTAAATGCAAATTTAATTTTTCGGTTAGCTACGGTTTTTTCGTTTTATCATTAATTAATCTTTCCACATTATAGCAGTGATCTGTAGTAAATAAAATTGAAAGACATCAAACATGTACCATTTCTTTAGTTTTATATTTGTAGGTACCTAAGTAAGTTTTGTTTATAATTTAGTTGTGTCGTGCAACAGTTTAAACGCTTAAGTTCGTAAAAGTTTATTTTGTTTTTGTACAGGTTTTGCTTATTATGTAGCTGTAAATATCGCCATTACGGCCTTTAAATTTTAAATTTTTAAAAATATTTACGTTATTTTTAACATAGAACATTTGTTGTACCTCAATTCTAGCCCAAACTAATATAAAGTGACTTAAACAAAGGAGATTGACACCATAAAATTAAATTCAAGTATGAGAGAAAACTAAAACAATGCTAATTTATTTCTAAATAACTCCCAAATGTTTATGAAATGGAAAACAAAACATTTTATATAACCAAAAGTAAGCTATAACGTGATTCATATACAGCAACAGTAAAAGGCTGGCGCATATGTTAACTTTAACAATTTAAAATCTTATTTTTCTTTACACAAACTTACAATAAACACCAGTGATAAACAGATTGGAAAAAACACCTTACATAGCACAATGAGTCAGTTAAAACAGAGTACTATAATACAATGTTAAAGTAGTATTGGCATGTATCGATCACCCAGCCACAAAACTCATTGGGAGACATAAACATTATAATTTAACTCGTCATAAGATGCACAATAATTCACTCATTATAAAAAACCATACCACACAATCGATGGAAAAGAATGTTGTAATTTAAGATTCTTGTATCATAGTGCACCAATGTTGTACGAAAGGGGTCATATTATCTTCTGTGCTTATGAGCACACTAAACTATATTGTTTCCTACTGATCGCTAAAATAATACTCATTATCATCATCTGAGTCACCAGAATTGAGGTCAATAATGACCGGTAATATAAATATACATAGCATCTATCAGCATTTGTGTGATGAACATATTTTTCCATTTTTCTGGTGTAATCTAAAACAGAGTTCTCTTATAAAATAGCAATATCTAAGAGTTGCACTAGATTTCTACTTTTTGTAGTGCTTCATTCCACAAATTTAAAACAGCTTCACTTGTGACAGTATGGATCGGACTGATACAACTATCATAGTGGGTAATGCTTACATTCTTACCATACCATTTCAATAGGATTATTAGCAGTGATAGGGAGGAAGTCTTAAGACACGATGTAGTAGATACCTGCACTCTGTCAATATTTATGAGATTCGTTTGCAATGAACGCAGTGTGAGATGTTCGTCTGCACTAAACCGAAACAATGAACAAATTATTTAAAATAATGAAAAATTAAATGCAGATTACCTTTCTCATACATAGCATATATACGTCTCCTTATAGTATGGCTATGAACTTTGTGAAGAGGTTCTCCACGAGAGGAAACAATAGCAACATCTGCCTTGGTTTCAAAGTCAACATCTTTCTGAACTCCCTTTGAACGCACTCTCTATAACAAATTAAAATAAATGTAGAGATGTACCTAATTAAATTGATAAATAAGGGTGGGATTATCCAATTCCTTAAACATAAATATATCCTTAAATACGTATTAATGTTTGACGTATTTCGTAAGAGGTATCTAAATAAGTTTCTTCATTTTAGTAATTATAAAACCTAAGTTAAAGTTTTACCTTTTTTATAATTATTGCTGTTAAACTTGCCTTCCGTTTGATATTGATTATCGAAATTTAGACAGTGAAATTAAGAAAGAACACTTCCAGTGGACAATATATCCTTTTCTTTCTTATGGAAAATGACAAAGACGGCACCAAACCGGACATATTAAAGAAAGAGCCTCCCTTTTCTAATTGGACACTCTCAAGGTCGCCTTTCTAACCCTTAAAAACGATTTTTAAGACTTAAAATTATGCTAAATACGAATAGGACTAATAGGATAATCCGACCCTTTATATATTTTTAAAACTGCACTTTTGTATCAACTTACATTATGTACTGCACTCACAGGTAAAAGCGTTTATCCTGCTGCTTTTTCGTGATTAAAATAGTCTATTAGTTTTAAAATAAGAACTTGCTCACTTTCAGTGTACCATCGGCGATAACAATCACAAATTCACAAATAAAAATACAAAAATAGGTTAAACGAAATTCAAATAAATATATATTTGACAGTTTGAGAGATGAGGAATTTCAATCGATATCCTATCTTGCGTAGCTTAACGTACCGATTGACGGTGGCTTGAGAAAGAAAGACCAGGTAAAACGTAACGATCAACGCTCACTTTATAAACTATACGTTAACTTGGCAACGCCGTTCTCCATAAGCGCCACGCTAACTTTTGAGCATGAATTGATCTATAGCTCTATAGTTTTTGACGTTTGATCGCCTTATCTGTAATAATATTCCTAGCACATTCATAATGCACGAGATAATTGTATGACAATCAATGGTACGTTACTTGGTAACAGCCTTTCGCTGAAAACGGTACTTAGAAATTTGACATAAAATTATCAGGCATTTGTCAATGTCAGAGGGATATTGAATCAGATTTCCTATTTTATAAAAAATTAAATAACTCGCAACACAACAAGACAATTATTTCTCTATTAAAATTACAGTTGATAAAGGTATAGGGTTATCCAACGACGACTAGACAAGGCGATTTTTTGACTTTCCATGTACTTTTATAAAAAAAAACTGAAATAGCCATCTTATGTAATTTTCTTCCGCGAATTAGGATATGTCCAGCAAAAAACAATTGAACATCAAATAAAATTGCTAGGGACCACCTTGATATTTTTTTAAATGGGATGCCATATTTTTAATGTGCTTATCCGATTTCTCATATAAATTTCGATCTAAAATGATAGAATTTTAATTCAAAAACGCCTTTTTTCTTCTGTTTTAAATTCGGAAAATGTTCGTCTACCGTACGAGTAATACCTGATAGATGGATACCCGTTTCACCTGTTCAACCTTTAACCTGCTTTAAAGCGGCCGTCAGTCAAACGATGTACTCGGGTCAAACCAAATAATCAACTTTCAAATTTCTATACTATATTTTTCACGAATTAGTTCGAAATAATGAAATAAGTGTAATAAAATTATATTACAAAAGTGGAGAGAATGCTCGACAAACACAAAGAATATTTTTTAAGTTTCCAGAAACATATTTCAGTAGATACAATTCTCAGAATTAAGATCCTATTTGAAGAAAATAAGACTTTGAAAGATAAGCCAAGAAAGATGAAAAGACAGAATAGAAGGAATCGAGCCATTGTTCAATATTTTACTATAAATCCGAAGAGTTCTATTCCGCAAGCGGTACGAGAAGTAAGGTATGATCCAGGACTCCGGAGAGTAAGCTATGGAACAGTTCATTAGAACTTTAAAAAAATGTGGTCTAAAACCATATCGCATCCTTCCTGTTCAATACTTAACACAACATCAAAAAAGAACTTCGATTTCGATTTGTTGCTTCAATGCTGATGAGAGACCAAGACGAAGATTATAATTTATAAAATTCTATGGACTGACGAAGCGTCATTTACAACATCGGGAGTATATAATCGGAAAAATACAAGATACTGGGCAGCAGTTAACCCTCATAGATATGAAATGATAAAGTTTTACTTAATGTTTGGTGTGGGATGTTAAGATAGTTTATAGTTTTTTCTAATATGTCATACTATTTTTATACGTAAACAATAATAGATTTGCAAAAAACTACCATTATTTGTAACTAATTCGTGAAAAATATAGTATATAAATTTGAAAGTTAATTATTTAGTCTGACTGAAGGCCGCTTTAAGGCAGGTTAAAGGTTGAACAGGTGAAATGGGTATCCATCTAACAGGTATTAATCGTACGGTAGACGAACATTTTCCGAATTTAAAACTGAAGAAAAAAGACGTTTTTGAATTAAAAATCCATCATTTTAGATCAAAATTTATATGAGAAATCGGATAAGCACATTAAAAATATAGCATCTCATTTAAAAAAATATCAGTGACCCCTAGCACTTTTATGTGATGTTCAAATTGTTTTTTGCTGAACATATCCGAATTCGCGGGAGAAAATTACATAAGATGGCTATTTCAGTTTTTTTCTTATAAAAGTACAGGGAAAGTCAAAAAATCGCCTTATCGATAATCCTGTAGAGTTATTAAAATTTAACGTAACATGTTATTGGTTATTTGTTTCTACTATAAAAGATCTATTGCCGGGTATAATATTTATGATTATATTATGGTGTTGTTGGTCGATGTATAAAATTTGAATTGCTATGTCCATTAATTTTCAGCAATTGATCTTCTTGCACACCTTTTTGCCAATTCTCTAACAGCAATTGACCTATTTGAATGGTTTGTTATCTTTTATTTATAAGTAGTATTTTTCGGAGAGGAACATTATGGTACTAAGACTGGAAAACGGAGTCCGTTTTCCAGTGTAAATTTGGTTTTAAGAGCCGTGGCAAGGTAATAATTTCACCTCGTTTTGACACTAGTTTATGAAAAATGCATAGAGTATAGCTTTGACTTTCAGCATTTATAGCTTTTTGAACCGCCTATTGGCAAGTCTTACTGAACACCAGATTATAATCCAAGAGACTAGCAACTGTGTCGCCTTCTCTCTAGGTCAATTCCACAGCAGCAATATGGAAGAATTTACGTATAAGACCTTCAGGAGTATTTTCGTCCCAGAACAATATTATTTGGTTTATTTCAGAAAAAAATAACAAAACTGAACTAGCCTTACGTTTACATGGATTTGTATACAGTTTCTCCTGGATCAGTAATATTCTTATAGTCGTTATAGTACTTCCTTTCTAACAGTTTGCACGAAACGTTCCACATAGTCTTAACCGTCGCTTCTTTGAATTCTCTCTCATCTTTCTTCCGCATATGGATCGCCCAATTTTTTAGTATCAATGCATGCTCTATCTCCATTTCTATGCTCATTTAATATTTATTTTCGTTCATAACAAAAGTCCATAAATATTCCGGACGTGTATTTGAGACTGCTCTGGTATTTTTTAGATTTTTTTCTTTAGTTTGCGCGTTAATAATTTGAAAATTCCCATTATAAAATCGTGACGTTTTGAAATTTATTGGAAGTATGAAGCTGATAAATTCTTGGTGACATAGTTATTGAAAACATCCGTGAATGTTGTCAGTTAACTGTTGAAAAGATTGGGTGATTTGGGTCAAATGATAAAAAAAACATAATTTAAATGGCTCTTAGAGCTGTCTAAAATTTTCCATTGTAATTGGGTGAAAAACTCGTTATGGCGATTTTTTTACAGGGTGTTCCAACGAGGACTAAACAAGTACTTATTTTTGACCTCCCCTATATTTTAAAATACTAACCCAAACTAACCCAAACAAACCAAAATAGCCATTCGATGTATTTTTTTCTGCTAAATTCAAAAAAACATTAGAATCAAAAACAAAACCTTACGTCGCGGAAGAACTGTTTTTAAATGGAACACTCTGTATATTACTACATTTTTGGACTCTCTAGAGAAATCTAAACACATTCGGTGTATAATATCATATTATACCTATCTTTAGCTGTTTCCGAAATATTTGACAGTTGAAAGTCGGTCATTTTGACACTTTTTGACAGGCTCTTAAATTTCAAGTGCATGAGATCAAAGAAAACGGTTTGCATATTCCTATCTTAGGTTTTCATAAGCTATCGAATGACAGTAACTTTAAATTTAACTTCACGTTTAAAAGCTCCGGTTAATTTTATTCGCGGGTTAAATTTGAAGTTACTGTCATTCAATAGCTTATGAAAGCCTAAGATAGGAATGTGCAAACCGTTTTCTTTGATCTCGTGCGGCTTAGATTTTAGCGCTTGTCAAAATGTCAAAATGCCCGACTTTCAACCGTCAATATTTCGTAAACAGCTTTATAGGTATAGAAAATTATACACGAAATGTGTCTAGATTTCTGCAGAGAGTCCAAAAATATAGTAATATACAGGGTATTATATTTAAAAAACAAACCATCCATGGCGTAATTCTTTTGTTTTTGGTTCAAATGTTTTTCTGATTCAATTTTGGAATTTAGTAGAAAAACAAACATCAAATGGCTATTTTGGTTTGTTTTAAAAATACAGAGAAGGTAAAAAATAAGCCTCTGTTCAGTCCTCCTTGGAAGACGCTGTATATGAGGCGAATGTTCGCTGTAATTACATAGTCATGTAGGTATATGTAAGAGTGTAATTTTCAGTGTAATCATGCCGAAGTCTGAATTTTACCGCAAATTTAGTAAATATGGCCTGGCCATCTTCTTTACCTACGCATACAGGGGAAATAGCCAGTCAAATTCTGAAATTCATGATCTGTGTTATATCTCGATTAAGCCAAATCAATTTGGCCATATTTTCCTGAACGCATAATGAAATATTGCAAACTTTATCATTTAAAATCTAAATTTTTGTTTTGGGGTTATTTTAGAACTGGGGAACTAATGTTTTTAATGCGACCAAGCATATAAACGAAAAAAAAAATAACATGTAATAACAATTTTATTATAGTGCTTAACTCACCTGCATAATTTAGGAATTTATTTAAACAATAGACCGCTAAAATCACTCAGATACTTTGGGAGCTATGGCATGGCAGTTTGTTATTATCAAATGCATAGTCGCACGCTGTTTGATATGTCAACCATTTTTCATCCATTTTTAAAAATAACAGATACATGGTTGAAATATCGACCAGGATGCGTTTAACTGTTCGTATTAAATTAACTGGCTGAAATTTAGACCAGTATCTCTTTAAAATATTTTTGCACCGGTCCAAATATCTGCCAGTATCCTATAAACGATTAAATGAATACCTACTATACAAATTTCATAGATTCGACTAATGAGACTTAAAAAATGCCCATTTCTGTATTCCTAAATAAGAAAAGCAAATATGAAAATATCTACTTTAAAAGTATGAATATATAATTTAACTATGTGCATTTACTCTATCCAAGTCATGAATAATATGATAAAATTTATTGTAAAGTTCGGACGGTCGGGTTTTAGTATTACCAATGATATCTCTATAGGATAAACAAAAGTTAAATTATATGTAAATGTTGCCTTA